>WAAF01017355.1:619035-661978 GCA_013400475.1 Tricholaema leucomelas
AGGAACACCACTTGTCACCGGTCGCCAGGTGGACATTGTGCCATTGATAACCACCCTCTGCATGCCACCATCCAGCCAATTCCTTATCCAGTGAGTGCTCCACCCATCCAGTTTGTGCTTTTCCAGTTTGGTGACCAGGATGTCATGTGGGACAGAGTCGAATGCCTTACTCAGGTGAAAATAACAAACACATTTTAACTTATTCTGCACAAAACCAAAGTCTGCTCAGGACTGGCCATTACCTGAAGTTCTGGATGTGTGTGTAGGAGTCTTCCATTTGTACAAGCTGAGATTTAATAATGGTATCTCTGAGTCCAAACTTTGGCTCTGATACGATGGAAGTCTTGTTTGAAACCATGATGCTGGAGGACTGCACTGCTTCAGCTGTTGGTTCAGGTTTGAGCTTGTTTTGCCTGCAAAAGAAAGCAAAACTGCCTGATGAAACCCAGGACATACACACCCCACCCAGCTTATTTCTGCTACCAAGGGCTTGATTTGCATTTGTCTGTTTCACTAAACATAGATAATCAATGTTTGGGACAAGCATCAAAACCAAAATAAGCATTTCTTGGAATGATTCAGATCTCTAAAGTAGTTTAATAAAGTGAAATCACAAAGGGTTTTCACTAACCCAGTGCAGCCTATTGATTCAGAGCAGGCCTTACTCACACCTGGATGCTGGTACAAAACCTTTCCACTTTTTCTGCTCACTGAGGCAAGGACATGCAAATCCCATCTTCCACTGTCTCTGCTCAGCTCTTCTGACCTCAGTAGAAGAATGAAAAACTGTGTGTGTTTAAAAAACTTTCTAGTGGAAAATCCCAGCTCTGTTGAGAAAGGAGGCAAAACAGCATGGGTGGAGGTGGAGGTGCTTTGAGGATCCTGTGGCTCTGCAAACTCCTTTTGCAACACTAAGAATGCCACAGCTTGGGAGTTCCCACAGTAAGTGGATGGTATAAATTTAAGGTCAACAACCTACACACGAGTGCCAAGGACAGCACACAGACGGACTTTGAAGGATATGCAGCAGGGTCGACAAAGTCCTGGGAACTGGAAAATCAAACTCTAGCATTTTAAGAGTGTATCTATGAGACACTGTGGCCCTAAGCCAAAGCTCTCTGAATTCAAAATAAACAAAGCTGGTGAGTCCTACCCCACTAACAGCTAAAATATGCCCAAATAGGGGACTAACAGGACCAGCTCCAAGAGATTGCACTGAAATTCCCGCTGAGGTTCTGACAGGCTGCTCATGCTGAACTTTTTCTCCCTTCTAACTAGAACCAGCAGATTATTAGCTCAAAAATTGCCAATTTCTGCTCTAGATCCCACCACCTCTAGAGACTGCAGCCAGCATGGAAGGAGAGAATGCAGCTGCCAGGTCGCTTGAGCACCGGTGTGTGCATAGACCTCACTAGCTGCCACCAGAGACACCAACTTCCTCCCGTGGTTCCCAGCTGAAGCCCAGGAAACCCAGACAGAAAGCTCTCTGCACTTTCTTTTTCTTCCTGGAGATATCCAAGCATCAACCATTTGTCCACCACAGTTCATTCCATGCATACAGTCACCCACAAGAACTCAGAACTTTGGTGCTGTGCATATGTACTGTCACTAAACAGACCTTCTGTGGAGGGGAGGCACAGCCAAGCCAGCAGAGGAAGGTTACAACTACATTTACTTATCACTAGAACTTCCCCAAAGAGCTGACATGCACAAGTCACCAACCCTGGATGTGTTTAAAAGTCATTTGGATGTGATGCTTGGGGATATGGTTTAGGGTGAGCCTTGTGGAGTAGGGAGATGGGTTGGACTTGGTCATCCTGTGGGGCTTTTCCAACCCGAATGTTTCCATGACTCTGTGACTCTCAGCTGCTCCACCAAACCTACACAAGAAGCACCAGATACAACATACCTGGGAGCACTTTTACTGGTGCTGTTGTGGCTCTGGTCCTCACTAACCACAAGCTTCTTTCCATTCAGTTTCACACCTTCAGAGTCAACCACATCTGGGGGAAAAAAAATAACAATCAAACCTCAAAAAGTTCCACATTAAACACAACCACAACTGTTCTTTCATTCAGCAACACACTAGGTGAGTGCTGGCAAAGATGTGTGAGCAGAATATCATTTGGTTTCTCTACACAAATTCCAGTGCACCAGTCTCTCTCACTCTGTTATCTGAAGATTCATACTATTTTGACAGAACTGTTCTTTGACCATGCAGCTTCCCCTCCAGAGAATGAAGGGACATGAATGTGCTGTGTGACTGTGGAGAGTGACACAATGGTTGTGTGCTGCCTGCCCATGTGCTGTTGTCTCTCCCTTACAGCTGAGCCAAACCAAGACTCAGCAGCAAAAAACCCAGGACTTTATCCCAGGAATACAAAAAATGTGTTAATAACAGGTTTTGCCTTTCTGAAGCAGGACTGGAGGTCTGAAGGAGGGAAGAGAAAAGGGGGGAAAATAACAATAATGAAAAAAAACTCACAAAACAAAACAAAACAACTCCACAAACACCAGGACCCATCATTCCAAGGGTTTCTACCTCTGCAGACAGGCAGCAAAGTGCAAGTGTCTCCTCAATCAAGGCAGTGAGCACAGTCACCACAAAAATCCCCTGTCCCCAGCAGAAGTGAGTGCCTTGGTGCAAGCTGAGGGCTGCTCCCATGCAATCACAACAAAACTGAACTAAATACACCACACTGGGCTTGCACAACCCGACCAGTCCTTCAGTTACATCATTCAGCTCCTACAAGTGGTAAAATAACAGTTAAGAAAATGAAGGTTCTGCATGGGGGGGTCTCCACATTTAGGATGCACAAACAGCAATCTCAAGATTATGCTGCTTAGCACACAAACCTAATGATGCTACAGAGATTGTTCTTAAGGTTCTAGTCACTGAGCTGAGCTTCTCCTCGACTCAAGAGAATTAAAATGTCACTGCTGTCATAGGACATTCTCCAGGACAAGAGCACAAACCAGGCACAGAACATGAAGTACTTGACCTAAGCAGAGTATAAACAAGCTGGTAAGAACTGGCCATATTCTCAGCTTGGAAAACCTCTTCTGCCCAAGAGCCCTCTGAGGATAAAGGCTGTGTAAGAGGATTTGTCAGAGGCTGACCCAGACCTCATTACAGATCACACCACTGAAGTTACACAGGGCTGACCAAGAGCCGTAAGCATTCTGAGATGCACTGCCACGTGTGGCCCCACTGAGCTGGGCCTTAAATATTTAATCAGTGCTGCCCCAGCCCCATCAGGTTCTCCTGACCACGCAGTCTGTCTTGACAGCGCCAAGAACCAGCATGGACTTTCACTTGCAGCAGGAAGCAGCAGCCCAGGCTCTATCACCCACACAGCATGACACCATTTGCCAGCGTGCACGAGGTGTCAGTGGCCGCTCTGTGCTGCTGACAGGACTGCTACACCATCCAAAGATCATGGTCACACACCACACCTTTCTAACCTCTAGCACAGATCAGGTTCAGGTAGGATTCTTCCAAGAAAGAGATTTGTCCTGGAAAAGGGCTGTTTCCTACAGATAAATGTGCATCTCTGCACATCACTGTAGCCAGAGGGACCCACACAGCAGCAACTTGAAGTGCAATGTTTTAGCAAGATAATGGTCTTGTTCAAAACTGAACTGGGCACAGAAATGCTGAGCTGTGTGCAAAGATTACAGAACAGAGCAAGGCATCTGGCCTCAATCAGGCAGGATTTGCATTAAAGAGATTTAAGCAGTAATAAAGAGATTCTTGTTAAAATGTGCAGTGACATTATAGTGCTGCTCTACCACAGGAAAACATATCCTATCATCTGGATAAAGCAGGATCCGTGCCCAGTGCTCAGAAGGGAGAATTAAATTGGCCCTGCCACTGGTGACAGAAGTCTTAACCAGTGCATGAGCAGCAGCTGTGTGATGCTGCTCTGCTCCAGGCTGGAGGGGGTAGGTTTGCTCTGCTTAGGATTCCAGTGAGGCAGTACTGCAGGTGTGCCTGTGGCTGCACACCCAGACACACTTTAGGGAGGGGTTCTGCTGAAATGGTGAAGGTAAACCATACAGGGTAAAGAACACCTAAAGCCTTTAGATTCCTTCATAGATGCTCTCATTCATCAGCCAGCCTTAAGTCACAAAAGGTGTCATGAACCAATACCACTCTAAGAGCAAGTGGCAGCAGTTACACAGCAATGAAAGATGCTTTGATTTGTTGTGGAAGTTGCTCTCTCAGTGCATGTGTTCACTGAACTAGTTATAGCTATTCCTGGAGGAGAGCAGACAAACCTCATTCTAGATCAATTTCTGTTCCAAAAGACCCCAAATGATGACAGAGAGCATTTTCTTCTGTTAGCATTAGGGGGGAAAAAATCCCTAGAGTCCTCTGACTCAAGAAAAACACAATGAAGCCTTGAAAGGCAACTCTGTCAAAGCTCAAAAGTGTGGTTTGATAAGAGAACTACTCCCCAAGGAGCTCATCATTGAAAGAGTGCTGCTGTGCTCCAGATACAACACAAACACCACAGAGCAGCGGGGCTGTGCTTCCTTCAGCCTTCCCTCCTAATCATGGGGAGATGCCCAAGTCTCTCCCAGTCAGTTCCAAGCTACATCCACACACCCAGACTCAGCTCAGGCCACACCATTCCCCGAATTATAGGGCTCGTCCCGTCCCTGATTTTGCTGACGGACACAGACCAAAGGAATGCCAGCAGCACCAAAACGCATGGAGGAGCCCAGCCAAAATCACACTGGGTAAACTGGGAAATACACGACTGAGATTTTGCATCCCACACCGCCTCCCGGGAATGTCCCAGCTCCCCGCATCTCCCCACGCGTGCTCCGCAAAGGGACAAACGGCAAAAGGCGCCGACACCCGCCGGAGCAGTCAGCGAGCACCGACCCGCGCCGTGCAGAGCCTGTCGACATCCTGGGGCCGGGGACCGGCATGAGCGGGGCAAGCGGCGTGCAAGGAGCGGCGGCGGCGCGCCAGGAAAAGTGCCGGGAACCCCAACGACTTGTGATCGGGGCGATACGGACCGAGCCCCGCGATACCTGCGCGGTTTGCGCTGCCCGTGGATAGCTCTGCCCACGGGATGCGCCGGCAGCCTCCCTCCGCCCCAAGCCGCGGGCGATCTCCGTGCAGGACGACCGGGCCGAGCCCCCGGACAGACGCCGGGCACCGCGGCTTCCCCTCCCGGTTCCGTCCCAGCCCGCGACGGGAGCCTGCCTGGCCCCACTCTCACCTCGACGGGACCAACCGCCCTTGGACATTACCGCCGTTCGTTCCGCCACCTGAACCGCCCCCGGGAGCCACCCCGTGGAACCGCCCCGTCCCCGCCCCGGCGGCAGCTCAGAGCGCAGTCCCCGCGCAGCCGGTCCCGGTTCTCCGAGCTCGGCGGGTTGACGGCCCTGAGTGAACGCCGCGGGGGCGAGAGGACACGAAGGGAGGCGCCTGCTCGGTCTATCACTGCACCGACCCCATGCACAAGGCGGCTGTCGCCTGTGGCCCCTGTTCAGCCCAGCTTCGGTCTCTGGCCATGCGGCATCGTCACCGCGACCGCCGAGGCCCTGCCAAGCTCCCGCCGGCACCGCACATCCGCACCGAGCAGCAGCGGGGCACCACCGTGGGACCACCACACCTCCATCCCTGCCCAAACCCGCGTCTAGCACCTGGCAGCTCCTACCTGGGCTGCACCTGCCAACCTCCTTAAGAAACGCACGGGTGTGGGAGCCGAAGGGCAGCTGCACCGTGAGCCGGTCATCTCCTGAACGGATCTGGACAGTGACGTCAGAGCCTAGGGACACCGGAGAAGGGCTGCTGTGGGTGGTGCCCTGGGAGCCCAGCACCTGCTGCACTCCATGCAGCGGTGCATGCAGGCAGCTTCAGCAGCAGGTCCCCCCCGTGCCTCCTTACCCTGGTCCTTCCCCGCGTTTCACATCAGATTGCCATGCAGAGATACAGAAATCAGTGTTTGTAATAATTTGGATTCTGCTCACTCAGTGACAATAATTAATCTCCCAGGAGCAGTTTTAACAGCATCTGGAAAAGCCCTTCCCATGCCTGCACTGGGGTGATAATTCTCCTTAGCATGAGCTGAGTTGTGACACACAGCACAAGCTCCCTGACAAAGCACGACAAGACTCCCCCCTCCCCAGTCACTAGAGCCTCTCCCCACCTCACTGAGCATGGCTGGTGCGGGGCTGAGGACACCTGGAACAGGGCTTAAAGTAGTGACAGACTCACCAATGACAGGAAGGTCACTGTCGAGCACAACTGCAAAGGCAAACCAAAGTCTAGTTACAAAGCCAGGTACAGACTAGGAGACTGCACTGCTTCAAGGGCTGCAAGCTCAGGAAGCATCTCAAGCCCTACAAGCTCCTTGTAGGGACAGAGAGTGACACCACCACCTGCGAGGCAGGAGGCCACAGCCAGTGCTGGGAGGACACTGGGCTCTGGGCTGCAGAGCAGGCAATCTAGCAGGGCCCTCCAGCCAGATTGTGTGACACCAGCACCACCAAGGATTACAAACTGGAGAAGAAACATGAAGGTTGAGTAGATGCTGGGTCTCAGAAAAGAGAACACCAAACTATAGAGTCCAAACCCCTTTATCCTCTTAGAGGTGACCACTAAGGCATCAAAGTGTTAGTACCTTCTTGCACTGCAAACCCTTCTGTGATGGGGATGACTTTCTCCAGGCAGACATCCTCAGCCGTGATGGCCATCCGCCGGTGGGTGTACACATGGATCCTGCAGGCATGGAGCAGACATGGAACCAACGCCTCCTCGACTCTGGCATCTCTGTGGCTATGGGCAGGCTCATCCCACCCAGCAGTGCTTGCCAGCACAGCCTCATGTGAACCCTAGAGCAGCTTGACGTGCCCACCACTGCCCACGCCATCACTGAAATGACAGTGTGTTTACACCACTGGCAAAAACCACCAGACCAAAACCTCGAGGGCCTGAGCTTCGTCCCAGCCCACCCTTCACATACAGAAGGGGAAATGCCAGAGCACCACCCCATGGACTCCTGCCCAGAGGAATGTCTTTGGGACAGGAAGGGGTTTTCAGATGGTTTCCAAGGCCTGTAAAAGGCCAGCAGAGCTCACGGCTTCTGCACGGATGCTCCCCACGGGGCCCCCTGCCCTCCCAGCCGCGGACTGAGCCCCAACACCCACGCGTGCTGCCCGCCGCTCTGCACCAGGCCCAGCAGCCGGCTCTCCACGCTGTCCCCCGCAGCCAGGACGCCCTGCACGGCCTTCAGCGCGGGTCAAGGAAGGACTGGGACAGACGGAGCCCGCGGGGCCGCCGCGAGAGGGCGAGACGGGAGGGAAAGGAAGCCGACCCGGAGGGGAGAGGAGGGAGCCCGGATAGAGGGGAATGGAGGGAGCCGACCCGCAGGGGAGGGGAGAGAGCCCGGCGAGAGGGGAGGGGAAGGGAGGGAGCCAGGCCTCCCCCGCCGCGCAAGCCACGGCCGCAGCAAAGGATACGATCCGGCAAGTCGCGCCCTCGGCCAGGCTCTCCTGGATGGCGACCGACTGGTCCATTCCCGGTACCGGGGACAACGGATGCCGCTCCCCGGGACCGGCCCCGGGACTTGACAGCGGCACCCCCGGCCCAGCCGCTCGGCGCTGCTGTCGCGACGCGTCGTGCCCGGCCCCGCCCCGCTCGGCCGGAGCCTCCCCCGCGGCGTTTCCCTCTGTCTCGGCCCCGCTGCTGCCGTCCTGCCCCGGCGCTCCCTGAAGCCTTGGCTCTGGGACCGGCCGCAGGCGAGGCCCGAGGTTCCGGACGCTGAATGAAGTGCCTGGGCCGCGAGAATAGCGGCGCGGGCCCGGGAACGGCCAGAGGCCTGTACGGTGCGGCCAGGACCCCGCCCGGTCCCCGTCCTGGGCAACGGGTTCACAACCGCCCGGATCCCACGCATCATCCCGGAGGGGTGCAGGCGGATGGAGGGCACTGAACAGGTGGAGCTAGCGGAGACCAGCCGGGAGCGTCCCTCAGAGCAATCCCGGCAGGGTAGGGAAAGGAGGGGAGCAGGCGCTAGGGTCAGCGGGAAGCTGGGGAGTTTCATTCCCGCTACACCGGGAAAAGCTCAGCAGCACCTGGAGTGACCTGGGTGGAGATCCGAGAGTGACCTTGCAGAGTGAATCCGCGGGCGCCAGGACGTGTCCCCAGGATTTTATGCGGTAGAGGCGGTAGAGTTTGGCCCAAGTCAACGCTTTTCCGTGGATGCAGAAGTAACAGCCAAGATCTAGAGATTAGGGAAAAGCGAACAATCCCTGCTGCAGTCCCTGCCTGCATGCCCGCCGGCGTCCCAGCCACATAGGCTGGAGCTTACAAAGCGGAAACAATAGGAGAACTGTCTGAGATGTCTGCTGCAAACACTAAACCTCTGTTCTTAGCAGACGTGGCGCTGGATGATGTTTCTGAGATAGAACACCTCCGAGTCTCACCCTGGTGTCACTGGCTGTGGACACGCTGACACTGCAGCTCGAAAGACACATCCCAGTTCCTGTGCTGCAGTGCAGCTCTGGCCGAGGCTGCCCTGCACCGTGGAAGCGGCACTACTGTTTCTGTGAGTCTTGTCCCGTCCACCCCACACCCGCCCAGGGCTGCTGAGCGAGGCCTTTCTGTGGACTGAGGCACAGGGGACCGCAGGTGTCCAGTGCCTCAAACCAGTGCCCCTCAGCTCGCCCTCCCCCTCAGCACGTTCAACCACTCTCAAAACACCTGGCACTGACACACGGCTGTGTTTATTTTGTTATTGAAAGAGAAAAGGGGCAGAGGGCAGTAGAGCATTTGCACGATCCCAGCACATGGACACCATGGGTGGGAGGCAGCTGCAGAGGGGGAGCAGCAGCCACCTGCAGCTGAGCCACCTTGTTCCTGGGACAGGGATGTAACGGAGGGCATTCAATAGCAGCGGTGGCTGGAGTCAGAAGGCAGCAGGGATCCAGCAAGTGCTGTGGAGCTCTGCTGCAGGAGGGCAGGCAGTGGAGCACCTGGATGGCTGCTTATCCCCAGAGGGAAGTGGAGACCCTGTAGTTCAGAACAACAACCACCCCAAATGCCACGAGCTTCAGGAGTGGGGCCAGAATGAGCTGCCCAGCGCTGTTGACGTGAACTTTGCCATCCAGTTTCAGACAGCTGGCCTTCAGGGTAGCTGGGCAGCACTCCTGGAAACAGGCAGCCTTCATCCCACTGGCACAGACTGGCTTGGCAGCCTTGCAGGCTTTGCTGCATCCTGCCACGTAATTCAAGCCTGTCTTCTTCATCTGGAAGAAGCAGTGAGACATTAGCCTGGGGGTCCTGCCAAGCTTTTGGTATTCACAATACAAGAACCACACAGGCTCCTGGACACAGCCCAGCTCCTGGACTGCCCTGTTCCTTAGTCCCAAGGCCATACCTCACAGAAGTCTTGCCCAACAACGCATCTAGCAATAGTCTTCTTGCCTTTGAAACATCCATCCCCATGACAGGAGAATGCTGCACACATCTTCCCCTGCAAGAGAGGACCAGAGGAGACCAGGACTCCCAGGACAAGAGCTCCTTTCTCAAGGTCTCTTTTACAACCCTGTTCTGTTCTGCAGTGTTTGGCCAGTGCTGAGGTGCTTCTGATACAGAGATAAAGACTACCAGCACCTTGTCTGAAACTGCAGGAACCTTTAGTGAAGCAGCAGCATAGCAGGCAAGTTTCAAGCCTCCTTTTCCTTCCTCTTAACAGACCTCTGCAAAGATAAGCACCTTCCCCTCCCTGGAGGCTCAAAAGAAAGGCTGCAATGCCTGGTTGGTCCTCAAGTCCTCCTTGCAGCTCTGAGGATGCTTCCCTGCAAGGAAGGCTCCCACCCAGCCAGCTCAGACCAGGCTTTGGGAGCAGGCTGGTTTGGCAGGGCACATTACAGGGTCTTCTGTCAAAGCTTGTTAAGGATTTGTTCCCCTTCCAGGGGCACCTTTTGACCCTGTAAAGAAGGCACAGAAGGGACCTTTCTCCCTCCACTCCAGTGGAGCTCAGCAGCCCCAGGAGCAGGTACCTACATTTCGAGGGGGAGCTCGGGTGGCTGTGGTGGTCACAGGTGGCACAGTGGTGGATGGTAGGTCACCTGCAGACACACAAGGAACCCTGTGAGGCTGTGCACAGAGCCCTCCATGTTGACACATGGCACAGATTCACCAGCACAGCTCAGCATGAGCAGACAGAAGTGCTGGGCCACCCTGTCCCCTCACCCAGCTCTGCAAGACAGAGTGAGCCCCCAGTCAGAGCAGCCACAGCCAGCAGCCAGCCCTCTGCTGTGGGTTTTGCCCACCCATCTCCCTCCTGTGCAGGGGACTGACCTCATCCCCCATGGGCAATTACCGTAGGCACTGGCATTGAGCCGCAGGCAGAGCGGGGTGGCACAGCAGTCCAGGGCACAGGGCTGCCTGCTCCTGCTGCTGTTGCTGCTGCACATCTCCTCCCTGCACCTGCTGCTGCACCTGGCCGTGTAGTTCGTGCTGGAGAAACGGTAAAGCTGCAACGGCAGAGCCAAGGGAAACAATGCTGGGAGTGTGAAGAGGTTCCAAAGGAAAGAAGTAACTGTCAGAGAAGGGACACAGAAGACTGGCACAGACCTAACCGAGTGCTATGGATACCTCACATAAAGAGAGGGAAAGCAGACTCACTGCAGCCCCCTGCACCCCTGCCTCAGCCAGCTCCATACCTCACAGTGAGTCTCGTTATGGCAGGTCACAGTCTCGTTGATGTGGGCTCCATTCTGGTAACACCTCTCCCCAGAGCACTGAAAACTCTGGCAGGTGAGCTGCAGGGAGAACACACCATGACGTCACCATGCAGCAACACCTCCTCACGTGGCACCACGGTGCCACCTCCAGTCATCACCTCACTGGAGGGGCTGCCTCTGCACACCCACCCTCCATGCCTAAGGTGCTCCCCTTCTACCTCAGGAGGTGCTCTCATGGAGCTCCTGGCTCAGCTGAGCACAGCTGAGCTATAGATCTTGGCCTCTCCCTCTCCATTCCTTTCTTTTTCTTACCAGTGTTTCTTCTGTACCATTCACAGAGGTGTTGGTGGCCACAGAGGCATTGTTGGCAGTGGCCACTGAGATGTTGTTGGCAGTAGCCATTGAGGGGTTGCTGTTGGCCTCTGAGGTCTTGGTGGTGGTAGCCACAGAGGTCTTGCTGGCAGCAGCCACTGAAGCCTTGATAGTAGTGGCCACCAAGGCACTACTGGTGGCCACTGAGGTCTTGTTGATGGTAGCCCTAGAGGCCTTGTTGGTGGCTGCCAATGAAGCCTTGTTGGTAGTGGCCACCAAGGCACTACTGGTGGCCACTGAGGTCTTGGCGGTGGTAGCCACAGGCATCTTGGTGGTAGCCACAGAGGCCTTGTTGGTGGCTGCCACTGAGGCCTTATTGGTAGTGGCCACCAAGGCACTACTGATGGCTTCTGAGGTCTTGGTGGTGGTAGCCACAGAGGCCTTGTTGGTGGCAGCCACAGAGGCCTTGCTGGAGGCAGCCACAGAGGTCTTGCTGGAGGCAGCCATTTGTGCCTTGCCGGAGGCAGCCATTGATGCCTTGCTGGTGGCAGCCACTGAGGCCTTGCTGGTGGCAGCCACTGAGGCCTTGCTGGTGGCAGCCACTGAAGTGCTGGCAACTGCATTGTGCTCTGGAAGACACAAATTTCCTCTGTAAGTGAAGGAAACACCAACTTCACATGCAGCAAGTTCTGCATCCCTTCTTGAACCACAGCCAGGTTCAGAGGGACCTGCAGGGTCACTGTGGCTGGGACTTGGATGGCAGTCAGTGACAAGGTCTGTTTGCAGCCAGGGACCAGACAGCCTAACAAGCAGGCCAGAGACAATAGGCCACCAAAGCATGTTAAAACAGCTTCTCCCAGTCCCTTCCAGCTCTGCTGTGTCTGAAGAACAGGCTTTTCTGAGGACAATACCCTAAAAAAAGCTTCCTCAGTGCAACTCCATCCTACAGAACGCACCCTGGAGGGGACAGTGAAAAGTCCCCTCTGCACCATGCTGCCTTTGCCCTGCTCCCCATAGGATCTCCAGGTTTCCCTTGGAATTCAGAGCTCACCTGCAGAGGCCAGAGGGTCCTGGATGCAGAGGTGCAGAGCCAAGATGCAGAGCAGCAAGCCTAGAATGGAGTGGGGATGACTGAGACCACCAAGGCTGCTGTCTGCTTTACCAACAGCCTGAAAAACCTCCCCAGTGGCACAGGCAGCTCAGCCCCAGAGCACCAATCCCAGCTCCCACCAACATCCCTGGAGCAGGGCAGGGGCCAGATCCCCCAGGGAGGTTGCAGGGGACAGACACATCTAGGGACAGAGGCACACACAGGCTGCAGCAGACCAGCCCTGCTGCAGAAAGACTCCCCAGCAACCTGCTCAGAGCCCTAAGGACAGTGGCCACCCCTTGCCCCAGAGACTCTCTGGCACAGCCTCCAAAAGCTAAGGCAGGGATGGACATCCTGGGCACAGTGGGACAGACACTGCCCTCCATGCTGCAGCACAGCCCACGTTACCTCGAACAGGGGCTGCCAGCTCTTGGTGACCTGCCATCTTCATCCACCAGCAACTGCACCCAGGACCTGACAAGAAGAGACATGGTCAGAGCTGGGCAGCAGGAGGGGACAGTCTGGTGGTTGCTGGCACAGCTCCGGAGCAAGTGGCAGAAACAACCTCAGGACAAATTGCAAAAAAGACTTTCCCTGCTGAGGCTTAAGAACTCTTTCTCCTAGGAAACTCTGCAGCCTCTGTTCTGGCCACCACGGGACACCAGAGAAACTCAGGCTGTTCAGTACCTGGGTTTTGGTCTCTGCAGTGGCAGGACATACTGAAAAGTGCAGCCCAGGCCACCTCAACAGGCTCTCGACCCAGAAATCATCTAACAAGTCAATAACCAAGCAATTAACACCCTTGTCACTGTGCTTCCATGGACTTTAGGGAGCAACAGTCTAGTTGAGTGGATAGGGCTAGGCGATAGTTTGGACTGGATGATCTTGGAGGTCTCTTCCATCCTGGTTGATTCTATTCTATTCTAACAGCCAGGTCCTTTCAGCCACAACATCAGCAGTAGGTGACTGAACAAGTGCAGAAGTGGCCTGGGAGCCAAGCTGAGCCTGCTGAGCCACCAGCACGGTACTGCCAGCACAGCTTCAGAGCCCAGCAGTGCTGACTGCCCGCTCTTGAGAGCAGGGTGCCTCTCCCCAGCAGTTTGGCCCAACACAATCTCTAGCTCCAGCCTGGGGGACAGCCCCAGGAGGCCCAATTGCTCCTTCTTAAGAGACTCCAGAGCCACTGATGCTGTAACAGCCACTAACAGGTCTCAGGGGCACAGAGTGGGAGGCCTCCAAGAGCCCCATGCTGCTGCTGGTATGGTTACCCTCCAGTGTGTGTGGAGCTGTGGCAGCTGCACAGTGGCAGGGTCATTATAGATGAACCTTGGCACCACACAGCTGCTCATTGGCACTGTTACAAACGGAGATGTGACCCACCAGCAGCAGCACCTATCATAGTTGGACCCAAGCCTACAAGTCCTCAGAGCTCAGGGCACCCTGCACAGCAGCTCTTGCTGTGGATGGACAAAGTCAGGCAGGAAAAAAGCTCTTTTCCAGAGATGCTGGCAAAACAGGCCCTCAGGATCTGGCCAAGAGCAAAACAGCCCTGCTAGTTCTGACACACAGCTCGTGTGGAACAGGAACACTGACAGCCCCCAGCCTTCCCTAGCTAGAGGTGGAAGTGCTCTGGATCATGAAGAGCCATTGCACTGCTGATACTCAAATATTTCTGTTAGCTGTGTCCTTCCCACCTGCCTGTCGCTGTGTGTCTGCCCTCCCTGCCAGCCCACAGCAGCTGCACCTCCAAGGGCTGTAACCCTCCCCTCTTGTCCCTTAACCAAGCGCCAGTGAGCACTCCCCAAGGACCAGAGGGGCTGAAGCTATGGGTAGTCTGCAGAAGCCATTCAGACAACTCAGGCTGGCATCTCTCTCACCTTCCAAACCAAAGCAGCCACCACCCAGAGCAGGTTTGGACAATGGTGCTGAGCAGGGTACCACTCCCACAGTGCAGCTCCAGGGCTGGCTGGAAGCAACCCCCCACCAGACACATCCCTGTCCCAAGAACATTCCCAGAGCACAGCAGAAGCCCACAGCACTGACTCACCCTTCCTGCTACCCGAAGCCTGAGCGTCTGTCAGCGGTGGAGTCGAGCACTGACAGCAACTGTGGCACCAGCCCCACCGACCTGAGCCCTGAGGCCAGCAACCAGCCCCACCCCTGCCAACCACCAACTGCGCAAAACCAGCACCCAGGGGAAGCGTTTGTCACCTGCTGCTTTGCAGCATCTGAAGATGCTAACAGCCCTGCTGCAGAGACAGAGATGTCACACAGCTCCATGTCAAAATGAAACCCCACCAGAGCAGGGTCAGGTTGGTTTGTGACAGCACAAACTGCATACAAAGCGTTTAGAAGGCACCGTAGCCAAAGCTCTTCCTTCCAGCACAGAAAAGGAGACAAACTGCTCAGCACTTCCTAAATTAAAATCAGTTTATTTTTCAAGGTGGGTATTTTTTTAATATAAAATAACCTCACAAGTCTGCTTTTCACAAGGGGCTCACTAGAAATTGACTCTATATAAAGTATTCTTGAAATCTATACTCATGCACATACAAAATCCAGAACTGAAGAAGAAAAAATCAGAGCTGCTGTCACTTCTCCTGATTTTCAGGGGTGAAATCCTTCACGTAGGAGACACTACAGCAGCCCTTGGCGTTTCAGGTCTTCGTAGGTCTTTTTATTCACCACGTTCCCACTGGAATCCTCATATTCCTCCTGTAACAGAATAAAGTTTAGAGACACCTGGACACAGCCTGACTCAGATTGTCCTACAGCATTTGAATTTCAGCTCCAGCAGCATTGCCTAACAACATCCATCCTGCCAAGAACCTCTCCACTTGAAAGGTCTGCCATGATCTACCCATAAGAGGAGCTTACTCAAAGCCAGGACATCCACAGTTGGCCCACAGGCTGTATGCAGCCCCTGTAGGCAGTATGCAGCCCCCACGGCTGCCCCACAGGCTGTATGCAGCCCCCACGGCTGCCCTGCACACTGCTGAGCAATGGTTAGAGGAAGAAGTTCAAGGCATTGGTGTGAGCATCCTGCTCCCCACAGCTATTTTTCCTTCTCTTGCACACAAGAGGACATCAGTGCTGTAAAGCAGCCTATGAGAAGATCCTTACGCAAGGGCTGATCTCTCCCATCAGAGCTGCTTTCCAGCACTGCACAAGAAGTGCTTTTCTCACACCACCATGAGCAACCAGCACACACAACCAGCAACACAGGTTCTTGATGTCCCTCCAGCACTAGAGATTCCCTCAGGAATTCTCATGCCAGAGCCAGACAGTTCCTGTGAGGTCTGGGGGGACTCCCATGCACACAAGACTAGGGACAACCCAGCATTCTGCAAGGTCTCACCTCTGTATCTGGCTGCCATCTCTCTGAAGCCTTCTGCTGTTTCAGCTTTGCCCACACTGTAAGTACAAAGTCACACAGGATCTGATGCTGTTTAGCAGTTTCCAAACTAGTCACAGATGGGATTTATTTTTTTTTTAAAGCCTGTCACTCAGCAGCTTGGGAACACATCTGACACCCATTGTGAATTCCTCACTCCTCTGCATGCTTTACTGAAAGGCACAGTCCCAGCAAACATACTCCTGCATGTGTCCCACAGAGATAGCCACTCTCATTCCTTAGAAGGAGCTGGGAGCTCTTCCTTGGACCATCCCACATGCACCATGTGTTTCACTCTCTTTCCCCAAACTACTCTCTGGTCATAGTGCAAGACAGATTTCTCTTGAGAGCAAATACAAGGCTCCTTATGGCACTTTCCTGGCTCTGCCATCACCACTTACGTGAGACTGCGTCCTCGATCTGGGTGACGTTGGCAAAATGGGCTGTGTTGGGAATGCCCAAGCACCTCATGCCGTGAGCGTGCCGCCACTCCTGGGGAGAGAGGGGCAAGACGTCAGAGCGCAAGGGGAAAGCCCTGGCTAAAGAGACTTCAACATCTGGACAGAGTAAAACAAATCCCATCACAACATCCATCCCAAGAACCTCTGCAAAGATATTCTGTGTGTATTTCAGATAGCACACTGGTGGTCAACATGCACTCTGCACCCACCAGACCTGGATACTGGAATTGGTGTTCAAACAAGAAGGGAATCATAGAATCAACCTGGTTGGAAGAGACCTCCAAGATCATCCAGTCCAACCTATCACCCAGCCCTATCCAGTCAACTAGACCATGGCACTAAGTGCCTCATCCAGGCTTTTCTTGAACACCTCCAGAAAGTGGCAGAAGAGATCTGGGCATGTCCTGCCATCATGTCCAGCTCCCACCATAGTGCCCTGCAGCACAGCTCAGAGCCACAGTTCAGAAGAGGAGGAGGTGCCCCTCGGGCACCCAGTGACTGACTGGGGATAAAGATTCCCTGAGCATGCATTGATGTTTTGTAGGAAAACTTTACTCACTGCAAAGTGACGCTGGAAGGCCTTGGGCCCTCGGTAGGTGTAGTTGCCACAGATCTCACAGTTGTAGTTGATGTTCAGCCCATGCAGTTTGTACAACCAGTACGGGATGGGCTAAGGAGCAAAGAGAAACTCGAGTCAGGCTCAGTGATGTTATCAGGGACAGCTCCCACTGCTCCACACCTGACAATCAGCCCTACCTTGCCATCCCAGCCAAGAGGCAGATTTTTAGGATTATAAATTATTTCATTTTCTTCATCTTCACTCTCACTCTCACTTATTTGCTCTTCCTCCTCCTCCTCCCTCTCTTCCCCTGTCCGTGCTTGCTTACGTTGCACGTTCTCATGAGTGAGGTGTCTCTGCTCCTGGAGTGAGAAGGAATTGTTCACATAACATGTCAGGGACAAAGTAACTCACGTTTTACTCAGCTAACAACTAAAGTCTTTAGCGTGACATTTCCTGCTTCCACGGACTGAAAACCCTGTGCTACCATCAGCACCTCCAAGGTGACACCTAACGGCAACAGCTAAGAGCAATCACCCCAAACACAGGCAAGGACTTAAAACAAGTGTCAAGGCAAAGCAGGGCAAAGTTTATGCCCTGTGGCAGACATAAACCAGAAATTATCTACATGGATCTGGTGCCTAAAGAAAGAATAGAAAAAACAAACCAAGAAAGGACAAGCCAAAGGGAACATGCACATGAAAGCACCGACTAAAGGTCTGCAAGACCTTTCAGCCACTATTTGACAGCTCTGAAATTAAAAGCTCAAAGACCAAACACAATCCTTACCCCAAGAACTTCCACATACTCATAAATCTGAGCTTCCAGGAATGCAAGATCTTTATTTCTTTCAGTGTCTCTGGAAATAGATAAAGCAACTTCATGAAGTCCATTCCCAAAATGTAAACACTCTGAGGACACATGTGAGGAGTGTACAGCAAGAAAACAGAAACGAGTGTCCATGCTTCTGTCCAGCTAGCACAAAACTGAACAGGAGCCCAGCTCTGGGATCTTCCATCTGCTTCAGGACTATTTGCTCCAACACAAAAAGCTTCTAACACTCAAAGAATCTATCAGAACTGCATGAGAATGACATCTACAAGACACTTCTCAATCAAATGAGAACAACACCAACCTCAGAATGGCCTTTAGGAGCTCACCTTTTGCTGCCTTTTGTCTTTGGGTTCTTAGCAAACAAGGACGCATCGAGCGCTTCCAGGGACTTGCCTTTAGTGCTGAAAAGCCTCTGAGCACGTTCCTCCAGAGTCCTGTGGAGAAGAGGGCAGGAGATGAGTCCAAACCAGAGTGTTACACCTTCCAAGAGCTGTCTTAATTCATGCCACGAAATGTCTTTCAAACGTCATTAAGGTAACAGAGATGACAAAGCAAGTATGCCCATAAAGGAATTCAAGACAGGAAGACCTCAAGAACTTAAAAGGAACTGTAAGAAGATGGCATCTTACCCGCCACATTTTAGTCCCAGAGCCAGCAAAGCTGATTTCAACCTGTCCAGTCCCAGGGAGGCCAATTCCTGTTCAATTAAAGCAAATCACAATGAGGGAGGAGCTATGAAACAAATACAATATAGATGTATCTGAAGGGGGCCTACAGGAAGGCTGGGGAGGGACTATTGACAAGGTCTTGTAATGACAGGACAAGGGGGAATGGGTTTAAACTGCCAGAGGGGAGATTCAAACTAGATGTTAGGAAAGGGTTCTTTCCAGTGAGGGTGGTGAGACACTGGCACAGGTTGCCCAGGGAGGCTGTGGCTGTTCCCTCCCTGGAGGTGTTCAAGGCCAGGTTGGATGAGGCCTTGAGTGACTTGTTCTAGTGGGAGGTGTCCCTGCCTATGGTGGGGGATTGGAACTGGATGAGCTTTGAGGTCCCTTCCAACCTAAGCCATTCTATGACTCTATAATTCTATGTATGTCCACTTTAACTCATTAGAAAAGGTGAATAGCATTAAAAAATGTTTCTCAAGATTGCACCACTCCTTGCTAAAAAATAAGGAATGGGGAGAAAGTAAATGATCAACAGAATCAGTTCTATCTGAGCACAGAGGCAGAGACAAAAGCACAGCAAATAAGGTTATTGAAGAAACAAAATTAAGCTCCTAGCTGCACTGAGAGTAGAGCACTGAAAGCATTACCTCCCAAGAGGAAAATGCTGAGAGGTCCAGATGGGCTCCAGCATGAGTGAGTGCACTGCTGGTTTCTTTCTGTTAAGAAAAAATACACACAAGAGCTTTGTGACATCCTGCTACACAAATCCCAGCCTCAAGAGCAGGTCAGTTCACAGAGAAAGAGTCTCTCACTGAACTGATCATTGGGACAATGGGAAAGATACCAAATAAGTGGGATACACATGCACCATGATCTCCATAAAGCTTAATTCCCTGCTCAGTGGTGTTCCACTTCTTAGCTACCCATTGCATATCATCTCGGGAAGGATATCTCATAACCACAGTCAACAAGAGGCGTGTCCACAAGCTAAGCTTACTGAGAGGACTTGCTAGATATTTGTCCACTCCACTGTCCTTTGTGAGTGGCCCTGGCTGCTTTGCAGACTTGTCTCCTACCTGTAAGGCATCTGCACCGATTTGCTAGAATTTCACAAGTTGATGCAAACTGTGATCTTCAACTTGACTGGAAACACCAAGGTGAACTGTTCTTAGCTCGGCCAAAAAAAGGCCAGTTTCAAATGGGTTAGTTGGTTCTCAGATTCAAGTCAGTGTTAAACTGCATCCTTGTGAAACACAAGTGCTGAAATGTCACCTCAGAGGTGACTTAACTTAAACAACTGACAGAAAATCCTACACAAACAGAGAAGCACTCCCAGCGGCTTCAGCGCTGCTCACCGGCCAGCCAGGGAAGGTTCCATTCTCCCACTTCTTCTCAAACTCTGTCTGGATTTTCCCAAAAAGTTCATTCTGGTCCAGCAAGGGCTTCACTCGGTCTGTGTAATCCTGCAGGTACTCAAGAAGCATTTCAAGGTACCTATCGGAGTAATGAGCACAGGTGATTCAACACCAACCTCCAAGGTCTCTCGAACCACACTTATGGAATGCAATTTGCCTCTAGATCTCCAAAGGGAAGTCATCAGAAGTGTTTTCAACACACAGTTTCTAGATGCAGCAGTTACATGGCCAAAGAAAAGTCCTTCCACGGAGCAGGGAGTGGCTTTCACACTCCTACTGAGCTGTGTGTCACCTCAGGGCCCAGGCAGCTGAGTTAGTAAAGCTTATTGACCCAATGTACACAGGTTAACTGCTGTTAACTGCTCTTAGCAGCTCTACGCTTAAGAAGCAAATTCCTCCTCATGAAAAAAGCAGGCAGGCAAAAAGGCTCACCTCTTATATTCAGCATTTTTCCTCTCCTTGGGAATATCAAAGAGCTGGTCGAATGTGGATAAGTAGGTGATGTAGTCCAGTTTCTAAGGATGAAAAGGTCTGAGTCAGACTTTAGACACATGCAGCCAAATTAACAGCCAGCTCCCAGACCAGGAAGACAGGCACCAACTCATGCCACCACTCTGGACTGCAGAGAATACTGCACTGACATATATCAGCACTCTGCAGGAAACAGGCTTTAGGCCAGAGAGATTCTAGCTGAGAAGAGCAAGAGGAGAGTCACAAACAGCATTCAGAATTCAGGTGCTGTCAAGCCCCCTGTGCAACAAACTGACTCTGAAATAGCAACATAGAAATAAACTTTACACAAGGGAAAAAGAAAACAATCAATCATGAACCTACCAAAAAAAGAAAAACCAAACCCCTCAGCCTTAAGCATTGAAGTTGCCCACACAAGGCCACCTACCTCTGAAGACTTGAGATTAATGTACTTGAGATAACAGTCATGCAGGTCCAAGTACCGCCCATACCCTTCCTCATCAGTGAACTCCACCAGATCTGGAGGAATGATCAAGAGCTTTAGACACCACCAAGATGCTCAGAGGGATCAAGCAGCTCTGCTATGAGGACAAGCTACAAGACTGGGACTCTTCAGCATCGGGAAGAGAAGGTTTCGAGGAGACCTTATAGTAGCCTTTCGGTATCTGAAGGGGGCTTATAGGAAGGCTGGGGAGGGACTATTGACAAGGTCTTGTAATGACAGGACAAGGGGGAATGGGTTTAAACTGGCAGAGAGGTGATTCAAACTAGATGTTAGGAAAGGGTTCTTTCCAGTAAGGGTGGTGAGACACTGGCACAAGTTGCTCAGGGATGCTCCCTTCCTGGAGGTGTTCAAGGCCAGGCTGGATGAGGCCTTGAGTGACCTGTTCTAGTGGGACGTGTCCCTGCCTATGGTGGGGGATTGGAACTGGATGAGCTTTGAGGTCCCTTCCAACCTAAACTATTCTATGATTCATATGACCTTAACCCCTTAACCTCCCCTACTTATAAAACAGATACTTCAGATTTTGAAAAGGTTTAACTGGGGACTAATTTATGCTTAATGAAAATGTTTACAACACAAGAGGGATACATCTGAATGCTCCTCTGTGTGAGCACACCACAACAGGCCTAAGGAGAAGCACCACCACTGTGGAATGTCCCAGGGGCTGCAGAATTCAATTCATAAGCATTGGAACACAAGAGCAACTGTAAGAAGTTGTTTAGTCAAAGGTAAGCAGAACTCTGAGACGTGCAAACCAGACCAAACTCCTCTAGATTTTCACTTCAACTGGCCTCAGAGAAAAACCCCCAAACTTACTCTGAGCTTCTTCACTTGGGTTGTCTCTGGCCTTCAACAGTTCCTCAAACTCCACTGACATTGGAACACAGATCTTTAATGACAGACAAAAGTCACGCAAGAAATTATTACTTCAGCTCACGTCCCAGAATAATTAATACACACTTACAATAAAACAAGTGCAAACACCAAGACTAGCAACTGGAAAGCCTTCCAAAACATTGCTTCACCACTAATTTTGCACAAGACTGACTTTAGCCAGCAGAAGAAAGGCAAGACCAGACACCCTGAACTGTAAGCAGAGAAACCATTGGCTCCTCGTGTCTCCTCCTGCCCACAGAAGCTGACAAGCTGCCTCTGACACACCACCTAACCACAGGCATCTTTTCTTAAGTGAAGTGTTAGTTTAACATTTGTACACTGAGGCAATAAAACTGGGGGGAGGGAAAAGTCTGTTAATTGTTAGGGATGAGGTCCAGCAGGCCACAAACCACCATTCCTGTGAAGCAGGTAACTACTGACCTCATTGGGATGCTTCCGGTGGAACTCCTTAATTTGCTTCAGTCTGTTGTAGAATTCTGCAAATTCATTTGGCCCCGAAATGGCACTGAGCTCTTCTTTCCTCAAGCTACAAAGCCATGAAAACACAAAGGAGAACACATTAGCACTGATACAGCCTTTTCCAGATCTAGTGCTGCACGCTGATCACACAACTCACAGAATCACAGAATGTCAGAAGCTGGAAGGGACCTCAAAAGCTCATCTGGTCCAGCCCCCTGCCAGAGCAGGATCACCCAGAGCAGATCACACAGGAACACATCCAGATGGTTACTGAATATCTCCAGAGAGGGAGACTCCACAACATCCCATGGCAGCCTGTTCCACTGCTCTGTCACCCTCACACAGAGAAAATCCTTCCTCAGGTTCACATGGAACCTCCTATGCCTCAGCTTCCACCCACTGCCCCTTGTCCTGTCATCTGCTGGGCATCACCAGCAGAGCCTGACTCCAGCCTCCTGGCACTCACCCCTTATATATTTTTAAACATTAATGAGGTCACCCTTTCATCTCTGGGCAGGCTGACTGCAAACCCTCAGACCATCACATCAGATCTCACAACCCAGCAGATTCTCAGTTTGAGGCTCTGGGTCACATGCTGTGGTCTCCACTTAGAAACCTTCAAGGCAACTCAGGGCTTCCTAAATGAGTTAATCCAAGCAAATAACACAGCAGGTACACCCAGCATGCACATACCCAATGTGTAACCTGGATCATGCTCCAAGAGATTGCTTCAAACAGTTGTTCCTGGTCTCACACTGCTCCTTTGCTTCTCACATAGTAACAACTGACTCAGAAGACCCCCCTAAGTTCTTCCCCTGGAGAATACACTCTGCAGAGATGCCAGGTGACAGGCAGCAAAGGCGTTTGTACAAGTACTTACCCGTCCTTGTCATCGTACAGGTCTCTCAGGTTGCCGCTGACTTCCATGTACCTCTATAAAGACAAGAGAAAGCCCCAAGTGCCACAGTAAGTTACCAGGGCCAAGAGCGGCCCAGCCGCACTCCAGCAGCACAAGGCAGAGGCCTGGCCTGCCTCGCGCTATCCCGCGGTGTGGGGATACCGACGGGACCCACTCCAGGCCTGCCAGAGCCGCCGTCCACCCTGCCCCGCTCCCGGTGCACTCACGTCCTGCATGGCCCTTGTCCGGTGGTCCGAGTTAATCTGGTCGCGGAGCTACGGGAAGAGGCGAAGAGTCAGTAAGAGCGAGAGCCTAGGCCGCCACCATCTTCCCCCCGTCCCCACGGCCCCGGGCTCACCGTGGACTTCTTGGTGAGCATCTCCTTCACCATCACGTCCATGAGCCGCTCCCGCTCCTCATGGTACCGCCGCTGCTGCTCCAGGATGGTCTCCATCCTCCCGCGCTCCGCCGGAAGCCACTGCTCCGCACTTCCGGTCCCGCCTGTGCCTCGCCGGAAGGTTCCGGAACGGGCTGTGTGCTGTGAAAAGGCTCCGGCCGCGCTCCGGGCCTGGCAGAGAGGTTCCGGCCCAACCGCGATGCAGCGAGGCAGGAGCAGCCCCGGTGTCCGGTGCTGAGGGAGATTTACGAGGTTGGCTGTTGGCGTCGGGCCGCAGCGCACGGCCTGCAGAGGCGCGGCCTCGAAGCTGCCGGTAGGAGGTGGCTCTGGCCTGGCCGTGCGCCTGTGTCTCGGAGCTATCTCAGGCCTGTGAGTTCCCGTGCTCCAGGCGGGACCGGACCGGTTCCTCTCGGCTCCTCCCTGCTCCTGCGGCCACCCTCATGACGAGCCCCGTGCGTCATCACCCATCCCTAGCCCTGCTCGCAGCTGCGGCGGGGCTGTGCTGCCCGCTTATGCCCCGGCTCCGGCGGTGCGGCCTGGCGTGAGTGGCGAAACCCGCCGGAGTGGGGAGGCTTTGGGGTGTCCACCTGCACGTGGAGAACCGGCTCCGTGCTGCGGGGAGCTGCTCGGCCATACAGGTGGCGCAGGCTGCCAACTCGGCAGTGCCCCGCAGGAGCTGCTGCTTGTTCTCTGCCCGCACAAGAAAGCAGCAGCAGGGCTGAGGCCGGCGGAGCAGAGGTTTCCCAGGCCTGAAGACTTAGGTGGTAGCCACCGGGCACACTGCAGCCACAGTTGGGCGCGGAAGAGGTGGCGAGTCCAAAGCCCAGGGCAGTGGAGGCCTGAGGAGCTGGAGTCTCCTTAGAGCAGGTCCCTGGTGTTTCTGTGGTCTCAGTGCTCCTCGTCCTGCCGTTGCCAGGGAGAGACAGCTCACTGCACAAGTGCCAGAAAAACAACAACAAACCCAGAGGTGCCGACAGAATGACCTGGACAGAATCTGGACACTAGAGCCTATAGGAGGGCGTGCAAAGCTCCCTGGCACCCCTTTCCCCACCATTTCCACCAGTGCTGTTATTAACAGGCTCAGCATCCCACTTTGGCATGGACCTTGAGTGCCCATCACTGCTGAGGCCACAGGGATGCAGCAGCCAGACCCAGAGCTCCATCAGGGTGAGTGGGTTCCTGCCTGCTTGCTGGAGCCCTCCGGCCCCATGTCCAGCACCCTGTACCTTCCCCATGCCTGCAGGTGGGACACCAGCAGCAGCTGGCAGGGCTGACAGCTTCCAGCAGCGTTACATGGCCATGAATCAGAGTCCAACCTGGAACATGCCTGAAAGGAATCAGCGTGTCAGATCTGGTGTGCAGCCCGCGCCGGCTCCCACAGGTCAGAGCTGTTGCCCTCAGTACCTGGGAAGTGCAGACATTTGTTGCCTAACAAGCTTTAACAACATGACTGTGCTTGACTGTCATGATCCTGGTGGAAGTCCTCCCACAGAAGTGGTGGCTGCAACCTTCCAATTTCATTTGGATTTTAATTGCCTCCTTCAGATCCACCCTAAATGCCAAGGAGATTGTGCCAGTGCTTTGCCCCCACTTTGCCAAATGCAAAGCTGTAATTAAATTCTAACTCACAAATAAATTATTCATATTTTTCTACAATGCATGGTAAATTACTTCAAGCCAAAAGCAACAACAACAACAAAATTGGCTTAATTATGGCAGACAAACATGACTGCTCTGGGAACAGCCATTGACTGAGAATGATACTGAAGGTAAGAATATTGCCTTCAGTTACTCCCTTGCACAACAGCCTGCCCCAAGTACGTCATTTCTTCCTCATGAATGCCTCTCTAAAAATAAAAACAGAGATAAGATTCTGAACTTAATGTTCTTCCATTTCCCCTTTCGTGAAACTTCATCCCTGCAAAGGGAAAGAGTTGAAATCTTAGCGATGTCCCATCCAGCCTCTTTATTTTGGGTGTTAAAAGGGTCGAGGTGGGACAAGACTAGACCCTGCGTGGCCTCCCTCTTTACACCCTTGATGGCAGGAAACCTGGGAGAAGGTTTGCTCTAGTGGGAGGTTTGCTCTGGTGGGAGAAGGCTGCTCCAGGAGGTGTCTTTTGGTCCTGGAACAGCAGTGGTGCCATGTGCCACAGCGGCAGCGTTTGTGCAGATGGCTGCGGGACAGATCAAGGAGGGATATCAGTTTTCCTGGAAGGAAAGGTGGGATCATGGGAACAAGCCAACCTCTGCTGAGCTACTGCTCCTTCGCCACCTCCCCAGGACCTTCACCCTGCCCTGGCAGGGTGGGGACAAAAGGACAATAAAAAAGACCTGGGGGATTATTCACGGGATGCCTACAGGGTTCAGCCTGGCTATAAACACATTCCCATCTCCTAACACTAGAGACAAAGGAGCCTCTTCAGCCTTTTATAACAGCTCTCCCGCCAGCTCTGGAGACCTGCCTGTTGCCACTGTGGGGCCAAGCCCAGCCCTCCAGCTTCACCCAGCGCCGGTGCAGCCTCCTGACCAGTCACTCGGAGTGACGCAGGAGCAGCCAAGGCAGGTCTGTGCTTGGTTTGGGGAGCTCAGCCAAGGCACTACCGGCTGGGTGGACCTGTGTGCAGCTGGGGAAGGGGCAAACGGCCGCAGGCAGATGGAAGATGGATTTGGCCCTTTCCTCCTGCCCCTCTGGCAGGCAGAGTTCCTCCAGCCCTGCAGCTCCCAGCAGCTCTGGGACACCCGCACACGTCACTCCTGCACAGACTGTGCCCAACACACCCACGGCTCAGCTCTCCTGGGGAAACTCTGGCTGGAAAGAGAACAAACCTCTGGGAACCGAAAACACTGCCGGCAGCAAGCCCGAGCCAGCAGCAGCCACGTCCATCTCCAGAGGAGGAAGCATGCAGCCGGCATGTGCCCAGCACTGGCACTGCTGCATGGCCAGCGGTGAGCAGCTGCTGCCCCTGTTGTGCTGAGCTGCTTCTGGTGCCCTGAGCTGTGGCAGAAGGTCATTTCCAGGCACTGAGGAGCACCGTGTCCCTAACCCTGTCCTCATCCCTGCCGCTGCATCAGCCAGCCCCTGGCAGGGTCCTGTTCCTGGCATTTGCCCCAGCCCAGGGCCAGCAGCTCTTCATGGGCACCTTGCTGGGCCCTCTGCAGGCAGCGGCTTGGTCCTGGCTCTGCCTATGGAGGTTGCAAATGCAGTTGCTGGCACTCTCCTGCCGGGCAGAAAAGGCAAAATGGGCACATTTGGATAATGCCAGGGCCTCTCTCCACACCCTAGAGCTTCCCTGGACCTACAGCCAGTTTTCCTGTATCCCCATCACCCCGTTCAGCATCCCCAGCCCCCCCTGCACTGCTCCTCTCTGCTTGATGATATTTTCATGACTGGGAGTCTCAGGGGATGTTTGTGCATGACATCAGCCTCCCCCTCCCGTAAATCAGGCACTGGGCTGTGCATAGCCATGACCCATTCATGACAGGGATAAAATCCAGATGTTCCAGGGCTACGTGCAGCTGGGTCATTTCCTTTTTTGGCTAAAAACGTGAGGCTCTTGAGGCTGGCTGAAAGAGGAGCCCGGGGGCCCTTTGTACAGAAACCTTTTGTGGTTAATCCCTGGAAACAGCGCTGCAGAAACAAGGGCTTGTGCAGCTTCTGCTGGAGGACAGGCTCAGCTGGAAACCTCCCGGGCTGGAGCTGCCTATTCACCCTTTGGGGCCGAGCAGCAGCAAAACCACAGCCCGGCGCAGGTCACAGGGTGGCAACGAAAATCTTATTTGCAAAACCCTGCCAGAGCAGGAGCCTCCGAGGGGAGCCAAGAATGTGCCCGCACAGAGCCCCTCCGAGGTCCCACACGGCTCCGCAGGCAGCCGCAGCAGCACCCAGCACAGGAGCCGTGCAAGAGGAATGGAGCGGAGGGCTGGGGGCCAGAGCAGGCAAGCCCAGAGGAAGTTGTGGCAGCTGTTAGTAAATGTAAAGGAATCTGTGGAAAACAGTTTCAGATGTGAGAGGGATAAACGGCTCCCAGCAGATAGCAGGGAGCAGCGAGCAAGCACCGCCTCAGGCGCCCGGCCGGGAGCAGACTGCGCTTACCCCGACGGGAGACCACAGCAGCTAACCCATGGAAACCTCCTCCCAAAAGCTCACCTGTGTGGAGCTCGCATCACGGGGAGGAAGGATGCCAGCGGCATGCTAGTGGGCACCGCAGCGATCCCCACCTGCTCTCGCAGCACAGCAGCAGTTTGGCTGCCACAGAGCCCGGCCCACAGCCAGCCCGGAGGCTGAGCCCTGCTCAGGCTTGTCCTGCAGAGCAGCCGGCCCAGACAGACAGCAGGCACGGACAGACAGACAGCCCTGGCAACAGAAACACACTGCATCCCCACAGCAGGAGCCTGGAGCTGCTGCTCCTCTGCCATAACCCAGGGGACAGGTCCAGCTGATGCTGGAGGGCTCCAGAACAGGAGCTCTGTGGGGCTAAGGAACAGGCAGAGCATGGAGCCATGGCACAAACNATGCTGCTCCTCTGCCGTAACCCAGGGGACAGGTCCAGCTGAACAGGCAGAGCATGGAGCCATGGCACAAACTTGGGCAGTGCCCTGCCCCATGCCTGCTGTTTGAGAAACACAGGAGACAAAGTGTCACTGAAACGGTTTATTATATAAAACCGTAGGAAATACAGAGGGGACTGAGGTTTAGGACACTTCCTTCTAGAGACTGGTCCAAGCTCCTCAGAACAGCAAACACACAAACTCTGATTTGCCTGCATCAAAGCTTTCAAATGAGGGTTCATCTGCATACACGGTCAGTAACACTTCAACATGCATAACATTTTCCGTTCCTAAATAAAGCTGGGTGGTGGGGAGGGGTTAAGAGGGGGAGCCCCTTCATCATCCTGCAGTTGGTTACAAAAATGACAGATTTCATGACAAAAGAGTACAAAAGAAACACAAGATGCTTCCAGAAAGCATGTGGGTGTCTGAGCAGGAAAGCAGGGTCAGCACATGTGCCCCAGCAAGACAAGCAAAAAGATGTAGAGACAAGGCAGGCATGAGCACCCCACTGCAGAGGAGCCTCAGGGGACCCTGGGCTAGCTCAGCATCAGGCAAGGATGTCTCAAGCCCATATGTGAGCCTGGGGTGGCTCAAGATGTCTTATTTTGCAACATTAGGAGCAACGCAGGGACTTGGGAGATGCAAAGCTCCTCCTCAGGGCAGCCTGAGTGCCACTTTTGCTTTGTTTCTCATCAGGGACACAGTGAGGGATGAGTGTGGCTGGGGGCAGCTGCTGGCAGCAGGTACACTCAGCCTTGGCAGGAGCAAGCTGTGGACATCCCCACTGCCCCCTCTCAGCTGATCTTTTTGCTGGAGCCCTGCACTCTGCTGACCTTCCTGTCCCACAGCCCACAGGACAAACTGCCCTCCCTGAGTTAAGGGAAGGTCTGGTGAGTTATTGGTGCCACTGGCGGCAGGGCTCGGGGGGGCAGCCCCTCATGAGATGGGGGGGGAGCAGGAGTAAAGGCCTCGGTAGTCTCAGCCTTCAGCATGCTCCTCTCTGGGGCTTCACCAGGCACATTTCAGGGGGGACCATCAGCAGGCCAACAGCCACCTGTGTGCAAATCGAGCTCCTCATCCACAGAGACATGCAAAGGGTCTGGCCTGCAAACAGTGAGGTGGCAACAAAAATCTGGATAGATCCCACCTGGCAGGACACCCGCTCTGCTCCTGGCCACGCTCCAGCCTGCTGTTCCCAGACTCCCCAAACAGGGCAGAGAGTGCCCTTCATGCCCAGCTTACCACAGGCCAACCACAAACACAGGAAGGCTGCGCTGCAAAGCCCATCTGCTCCGCAGGCCAGCACAGCCAAGCCACACAACCAGGAGCTGCTGCCTTCTATCACACAGAGCAAGAGAAGCACACGGGGGCAAGAAGTCAGCACCGTGCTGCAGAGCAGGAGCATGCTGCCAGTGTGCAGATCCAGCCGCCCGACCAAGGCGGAAGCTGCTGCTGCCCTTTGTTCAGCTGGGGCCCTGCACACAGCTCCTGCCGTGTCAGGCAGGAAGCAAAAGGAAAGAGTAAATAATGGGGTGTGGGGGGTGGGTGTCTTAAAGCTCCTTTTTCAACTTTATTTAGCTTTGACTCCGCGCGGAGCCGCAGCGTAGCGTACTCTAGCCTTCAGGCAGTGACACAGGAACCCCCGACACTGCGGGTCAGGGTCAGCCCCCATCTCCTGTGCCTTGTGCCCTGCCCCTGAGAATGTTGTCGGGTGTCTGGCACAAAGACCTGAAGAACAGAGAAAGCCCCTGCCCCACGGTGCCCGCGGAGGCTCATAGGTCGCTGCTGCAGTCGCGGCACAGGATCTCCTCGTTGTCAGGGATGAAGCCTTTCCCCACCAGCGAGGTGTTGCAGCGGGCACAGTTAAAGCAGTTATGGTGCCAGTGGCGGTCCTCAAAGGAGACGTATTTACCACCGCCAAAGCCTGCAGGAGGGACAAAGTGGAGGGTCAGAATCCCTGGGGAAACTGGGACAAGTGTCCTGCATGGACCAAGCCTTGGCTTACTCATCTCTGCTCTGTGGGACCCAGCACACCCAGTCTGGAGTCTCCACTCCTGGTGGGCAGAGGTGCAAAATGATCTCAGACTGCAAGGTTGGAATCCTCAGACCAGAATCACCATTTTCTCCCCAAAGAGGAGCAGGATCAGAGATGCACCATCAGAGTGAAGGAGCAGGCTGTCAGTAGGAGAAGTCCTGGCAGCTGTGCCTAGAGCAGCTCTTTCCAGGGACAGTGCTAGTGAAATCCTGGGAAGAGTCTTCCTGCCACCAGCCCAGGCCTAGGCTTCTGCAGAGGATCCACAGGCAGCTTCCTTCCTCTGCCCAGCAGTGCTTGGATTTGTAGGCTGTGACACCCTTCTCCCATGTACTGTGACAACCTGATAAGGACCAGAAGGGAAGCAATGTGCCCAGGAGCTGCCTTGTCCTCAGCCAGAGTCATCCTCTGAGTCACTAGAGCTGATTCACAGCTCTGCCTGCTGCCCAGAAGCAAGAGACATGGGCTGCAAAGGGAAAGGTCAAGTCGAGGAGGACAGGAAAAAGCCTGACACTCTCAAGGTTTCCTACAGAAGAGGACCCTCTGCTTCCCCTGTCTCAGGTATAACTAGTCCAGGCTGCCCTGCAGCATTTGCTGCTCCAGCATGGCTGGCAGTCCAGCTTTCCCTGTCTGTGAGCAATCTTTCCACAGAACATGGCAACCAGCCTCAAACCAGGCAAGCTAGAGACAGGAAGTTATGCTGTGATGGGTCATGGGCAGAGGGAATTCTTCCCAAGGAGCACAGTTCACTGCTTTGAAAGACACAGATGAAGGCATGAATGTGGTCCTAGGACCACTACAATGAAGAGATCCTCTCCCCTTGGGTCTCTTGAAGGTATTTCTGCAGGGGACATGCCTGAGGGCATCTTGCATTTGTCCCTGAGAGGCCTGGAAACACTTGAGCAACCCTGCCTGGTTGAGATGTGTCCAACTATCATAAGGGCCTGTGTCCCAGGTGCACTCAAGAGGGCAGTTTTACCCAGAAGAAGTCACCACACACCTGCAAACAGGGCAGGCAGGTCATGCCCTGCTCTGCAGACGTGCCCTATAGCCGGGGCCATCCTGCTCACCTGTGATGGGCTTTGTGCAAGCACTGCACTTCTTGGCATAGAGGTTCCCAAAGCACTTGACACAGTATGGGTTGTCATCCTGGGAGGTGAACTGCTGGCCAGCCAGGGGGGTCTTGCAGCCTGTGCAGACAAAACACTCCTTGTGCCAGGGCTCATCCCGGTAAGTCACTCCTCCCTTGGTCAGGGTCTGCAGGAAGAGAGCACGCAGGTGATGGCTGGGCAAAGGGAACAGGCTGAAGGGCTCAACCAGCAGCTGGCTTGGGTGCTGGCACCTGAGCCCTTCTTTGGTGGGGCTTGGGCAGAAGTAGGAAGACGTTTCTGGGCCAGAGAGCTCAGAGCCTTTGGGCCGTCAGGCCGCGTGTACCTTTTTGCAGCGAGTGCAGCGCGGAGCGAACTTGCTCTCGTAGCAGGGGACACAGTAATAATCCTTCTTGTCTGGGATGAAGGACCGCGACCCGATGGGCTGCTGGCAGCTGCTGCAGATGAAGCAGTGCTCATGCCAGGTCTGCCCATTGTACTCCAGCTTACGGGACCCTGCGGAGAGAGGCATTCACAGTGACAGGAGGGAGCAGCACATGCACATGGGCACAAGGAGGGCTGTGCACGATAAACTGTGGTCCTGCACACCTGGTTCTGTGCCTGCCCTCCCCATTGCAGCGGAGGGCTGCAGGCAGCTGGAGAGGGGACACCTCAGGCCCACCCCAGGGCTGCAGGAACATGCCCCCAGCACTGGCACACAGGCTGAATAAAGAGCCTGTTGCAACCTACATCTGATGATGGTGCCGGAATGGCCAAACAAAGACACTCCTTTGCCTCAGGCCATCTCCAGAGACGTTCACACACCCTCTCTCCTTCCCTCTCTTAGTCAGCACAAAATGCTCAGGAAACCCACTGTGATCTCCAGGGAGGTGGCGAAGTCACTAGCCCTGGAGGTGTTTAAAAGGAGACTGAATGAGGCACTTGGTGCCATGATTTAGTCGATTGGCTTGTGTTGGGTGATAGGTTGGACTTGATGATCTCGAAGGTCTTTTCCAACCTGGTTAATTCTGCAGTCTCCTCCCCAGCTTGCTTCCCCACAGAAGCAGGGAACAGACAAACAGGGCTGCTGTGGTGATGACAGCTCAGGATCGTGCTGTCTTACCAGACAAGAAAAGCACCCATCCCACTCTGCAATGACAGCAGGGCAAGAAAGCAGAAGTTCATCTCTCCTTCTTGCTGCCCTGGCCAGTGCCACTGGCACCAGAACTCGCTGCAGCACTCGAGCCTGCCTGCTCCTACCTGGCATGACTGTCTTCTCGCAGGCAACGCATTTGGAGGAGAACTCGCTGCAGTAGCAGTCGTTGCACAGCAGCTCCTCGCCCTGGCAGGTGAAGGGCTCATCGGCCAGAGAGCGGTCGCAGCGGAAGCAGCGGAAGCAGTGCTCGTGGTAGTGGCGGTCCTCGTAGTACAGCTCCTGAGGAGAACAGCCAGGGTGAGGAGGGGACCCATCACCCCGGGAACCACCCTGCCCGGCCAGCCGGCCCCTACTCACCCTGCAGTCGTGGCCGATCAGCTCTTTGCACTCGTCACAGGTGTTGGCAAAGTGGGCGTCGTAGCAGGGGATGCAGTAGGGGCCATTGTCCATCTGGATGTACTTGCGCCCATACAAGGACTCCTTGCAGTTGTCGCAGTCGAAGCACTCTGTCATGGTGCCAGCCTGAGGGTCTCCTTCACCTGCTACGAGATGAGCGAGGAGCTGGGTCAGAGGAGCTGGGTCAGTGTCGGCTTACACTGCCTGAGATGTCCCTGCACAGCTCTGCTGTCCCCAGAGGACAAGGACCATGGCTCCTGCACTGAGCCAACTGACAGCTGCTGTCAGGAGAGGACACAGACCCAAGCTGCTGCCCCTGCTCCATGGCTGCACACCCTCCCAACGAAGCCTGCACACAGCCAGGGCCTGAGGCAAGTCTCACTTTGGGTTTACAACACAGTTCAAGGCACTACTCACAGAACCCAAACGTGGGCTTCTCTCCCAGGCAACCAGTGACAGGACAAAAGGGCATGGTCTGGAGCTGTGCCAGGGGAGGTTTAGGCTGGATATTAGGAAGCACTTCCTCATGGAAAGGGTGATTAGGCACTGGAATGGACTACCCAGGGAGGTGGTGAAGTCACCATCCCTGGAGGTCTTTAAGAAAAGACTGGATGTGGTGTGGTTTAGCTGATGTCGTGGGGTTAGGTCATAGGCTGGACTTGATCTCAGAGGTCTTTTCCAGCCTCAATGATTCTGTGTGAAATGTGCAGTTCTCTGTCTCACTGTCTGCCTCCTTGCTTGGAAGCAAAGTGTTAAACGATGACCAAAAAAGAACATTTTTAGCATGAAAAGTTTTGACCTGGCACTGAAAGCAGAACTCTGTAGCTGCTGTGTGGGTGCATAGCCACTGTCACAGCAGAGAGCCGGCCACCTTGAGAGAGATCTGTCTACCAAGCAGCCCTTCAGAGTCCCAGCTGAGCCACCAGCATGGCCCTGGACCAACGGCAAGATTCCTCCTGAGCCTGTGAGCTGATGCTCTGCCTGATGGGGCTGTCAGCGCTCCGACTTCTGGAACTGCTCCAGACCTTTAAAGCAGCTGCTCTGCAGGGAAGCAGAAATCAGGCACCTCATGCTGCGCCTGGCTATGAAGCCACATCCCAGCAAATAATTCTGCACATGTTGCTCCAACTACAAACACTCTTCGGGGAGAAAGAGTCAGGGAGGGGTGGGGGTTTTATAAGCAGTGGAGGTGTTGGGGTTTTGAGTGCAGGAAATAAGACATCTCATATTGCCCCTTTGCCTCTCTCTCGAACAAGAACGGTTTCTCTGCAGCACTAACTCCAGAGCAAGAGTATCTTCCATCTGCTTGCTTTAACCTGGGTATTCCTAAATACGGAGTTTTCCACTTGCAAAACTCACACCCCTCTCTAGCACAGGCTGCTATCAAGTGTGGACAAGCCCATGGAGCTGTCTCGGCAGTCAGCGGCAGAGTGCTGCACGCTGCAGTTTTCCTCACCAACTCACCCACTTCAGAAACAGCTTTTACAGCTCAATCCGCAGCTGAGCGCTGAACGGGGCAGGGAGCTCACCGCCAGCCTCCGTCCTCAGGGCTCCAGAGGCTTGCAGGCAGCCGCCGGGGCAGAAGTCGACCCAGACAGCTCTGACTCAAGCAGCTCCCCCAGGGCTATTCTTGGTCAAGCCACAGCTCCCAGCTGCCGTCAAGCCTGGTATGTGCGATAGGGCTGCTGGTGAATAACCTCACTGTTCCCACATGGCTACGTGACCAGCGGCGGGGGAACAAAAGTCCCTTTTATGATGCTCTCCTAACCCAGCTGCTGCCCGGCCGCTGCCTGCACCGCTGCCCACCCTGTGCCCTCTGCTGTGGCAGGCTGGCACATGTGGCTGTGACTCTGGCGGCAGCTCCTCTACGTGGCCCTGTGACTCCACCAAACCCAGCGGGTGTTAGGATGCCCCAAACTCCGCTTCCAGCATGGGCTGGCCCCTAGCAGTGCCTGTTCCCTCTGGGGCATTCCATGAGGTGCTTCACCAGCCATGTGGCAGCTCCCACACCCCCAGCACCCTGCATGGCTTCTGGCTACTTCTCAACCCAGCACCACCTCCTCTGCTGCCTCACTTTACCTTTGCTCCCTGAAGCCCCCCAGGACCTTTCACTCTGGCAGTGAAAGAAACTTAAAATAATAACCCTCCTCCTCCCAGCCCTGTCGAAGGGAACTTTCCAAGGTGTGTCTCTAGTGAGCACCCCTTCCCTGAGAGCCCTGGCACTGCCAGAGCAGGGAGCTGCCATGTTTGCTCAGTGGGCTCTGCTCTGTCTCTGTGGTCCTGCAAGATGGGGTGAAAGGACATCAGAAAAAGTGAGGGAAGGAAAAACGACTTGAATGGAGAAGCCTTGAGTTTTACCAGTGACAGACTCAGCTTCCAAAGCACTGCTGTGCCTGATGCTGCCCTCAAGCAGAGCATTTCCCTGTGCTGCAGGGGCAGGGGGTAGGCAGGACAGACCCACCAAGCACTGATGGGCTCTCACAGCCCCGAACCATCCCAACGAGGCAGCTGCTGTACCCCAAAAGCAGGTCCTGTCCCCTTGCTTCATGTGCACCCACGGGACCTAGTGCCAGGCAGCAAACTACAGGAGAGCTATGGGTTTGAGCACCAGCTCCACAGCAAGAGCTCAGCGTCATGGCATGGCCAGAGCAGGGATTAAAAGGAGTGACCGGACTTTTTAGTCCCCAGTGCTCTTTGCCACCCAGGCTCCTGACAGTGCCAGCCCTCCTCTCTGCCACTACCAAGAGCAACTGGCATTCCTGAGCTCACCAGGACCCACAGCTAGCTGCATGCTGGCCAAAGCCTCTGGCTGGCACACACCAGCAGTGCCACAGTGGGTGCCCCGCAATGCCACATGCACCACAGGGTGAATGACACCGAGCAGTGCTTGAAGAGGAAGTGAAAACCAGATAACCCCTCTGAAAAAGCTGTGCCAAGGAGGACCCTAAGGCAGCATGCCACACTTGCCTCTGCATTCAGCAGTCTCTCCCCAAAGCCCACCTACGTCTGTCGCTGCCGGTGTGACCAAGCTCCTGCTCCCCAGGCTGCCAGCCTGCGCTGCCAACGCAGGGGCTGCCAGCAGAGCAAGTCCCACGAGTGTCACATGGCCGAGACTGCTGCGAGAACGTGGGGATCAGACTCCACACTGCCTTGTCCACAGAAAAAAAGAGCAGGCCCAGGAAGTTTGCGCAGGGTTATTTGTGTTAGATAAGCTGTTTGCTCCCTTTGTTCTGGTCTGAAAGCAGTGCTGGGCAAGGGTGTCAAAGCCAAAGCAAACTCTGCATCTTCACCCCTGGGGGCACGGCACTGCTGAGAGCAAGACGAAAGTGGGACTGAAGAAAGAGAGTAAAAGGAACAGTACAAAAGCTCAAAAGCTCACAGCTCCTCTAACTGTGACTCTAATGAGAAACCTGGAAATTTTCTCCATTCACGGAGAAAAGAGCTGGGGGTTTAAAATGCCTTAAACAAAAGATTGAAATGAGGCTCAGATGCAGCAGTCGCTATCTGTGCTAATTAGCATGTGCTCATTGCTTTGCCATCTGCACCACCCTTAAACATCAGCTGTGTGCTGGGCTGGTGAGAGCAACGCCTTCAAATACTAACCAAGGTGTTGCCCTAAAATGATGGGGTTGCACTTGCAAGGCGAGCCTGTGTTTGCCCATTAGCAGATGGCCACTGTGGGCCCTGGGGGACAAAGGTCTGCTGATGCAGATCCCTCCTAGGTGGGGACAGTGGAGCTGGCCGTGGGGTGTTCTCTCAGCTGTCCCACTGGCTGTCTGAGGGCGAAAATAAACAGATATATGTGTGCCAGCTGCTTACCCTTCTCCTTGGACAGATATAGCTGTGCTCATGGAAGAAAGGAAGTTCAGTTCCTCTCCTGTGCCCAGGAACAAACAGCTCTGGGAACAAGAGCTCCTCTCACAAACAACATTTAAAGTGCTCCGGGATGCAAATCTGATCAGTCTGGAACAGAGCTCAGAATAGTTTCACGTATGAGAAAGGTCAACGATTTGTCAAGGGCACACAAGAGAGTCCACTTTCTAATTAGAGAGTAACAGGCACCTCATCCCACCCCGGTGTCATTGTCTGCATTAACACAGCAGATGGCTCAGCAATAGCCCCAGGAGATTATTAGTTAACTTTGGTGTCAATAAACCAGGCACCTATTATGTAAAGGAGGCAGCCCAGACCGTCCAGGGGCAGGCTTTCTGCTGCACACAGCCACGTAGGAGCTTAAGCAGCCTTAGAAGACAGCTCCTGTGAGGAGAAAACTCCTTCGGCGAGAGGTCTCATGTATATGGTGAACCTATCACCCTTTGTAACATCACACCACTCTGTTTGTTGTCAGGTCACAACCAGCTGCTCCACGAAGTGATCCTGGAGCAACACACCAGGCTATTCCTAGGGAAACACTTAATCTTCCCAGGACACAGGAATAGACCTGCCTTTGACTGTCTGTCAGGGTGTTGCCTATTCTCACCTCCCTGGGGTGCTCCCAGCGTGGCTCAAGCAGTTGCAGCTCACACCTAAAGAGATGCGCAGAAGAGACAGCCACAGCCTCGCTGGGGCAGGGCAGCCTTCCCCATGTAAGGATGAAACTATCCAGGGACAAGGCTTTGGAAGACGGTCCTCAACACGCTCCAAGGTCAAAAGAGGAGAACACTTTTTGTTCCTGTTGCCTTTCCAGAACCAATATGGGTCCTGGAATCTGCCTGAGATTGTTTCTGCCTGCCACCGATCCTAAAAGGGAAACCAGCTGCTTGCTCTGAGGAGCAGCTCCAGCCCCTCCGTGAGGCTGGGAACTTTTTCAGTCCACACTTCCTGACACGGCTTTTGCAGATCACTCAGGGTCACTGCACACCCCAGCTGGGGCCCAGCAGGGCCAGCCTGGGCTCTCGCTGAGGGCAGGGGCCAATTCCCCTGGTGGGTGCCTCCACACCTCCTCATGCTACTGCCTCTGTACCCTCTTGTTCTGTTCCCAAACCCAGGAGAGCGGCTGCAGACCTGGTACGGTGCAAACAACGTCCTCCATCTGCTGTTAGAGAGAGTAGATCCTCCTTTTGGTGAGAGGCTGGAGGCAGCTTGCCAGAGGTGCCCAGTGCCTCACCAGGGCAGTCCAGCCAGATCCAGCTTGCTTTGAGCACCCTGAGGGGCTGTGTTGCATCAAGCCTTCACCCGCCTGCTCGCAGCACCACTGACTCACTTCCTGCCACCAGATCTTGCCTCACAGCTGCCTCCCAGCCTTCCTGGGGACAGCTTGGAAAAAGAGCTGCTCTGGGAGCTCTGGCACAGTGAGGAGCAGAGTCCCTGTGGGGACCACTGGCACAGCCACAGACCTCACCTGGCAGCTTCCCATCACTAGCGTAACAGCAGGATGCTGCAGATGGTGTTGAGTGCTGACAGTTGGCTGGGTGGAGGTAGCAGAACTGCAAGGCCATGCAGACTCCACCTGCTCACTTGCACCTGCCTGCACCGAGCTCTGCCCAGGAAGCTGCAGCCTGAGCATGGGGCAGACCAACCTCCCGTGCAGAGCACTCATGGGCTGCTCAGGGCTCTTGCAAACAGATGTGGCAAAACATCTGGCACAGCTGCAAGGCAACACCCTGCATTTAAAACGACATAAGTGCTGTCAGAATCATCCTTCCACAGCAACGTGGGCAGCTGCCTGGAAATGCCTACAGCTTTGAGAGGAAAAAGTGGCAGAAACTGTTAGAGTGCCTCAGAAGTCACAAGCAGACCTGCACTGATTTTAACACAGTGTTAGAATGACAAATTGAGGGTCTCCTGATGTTCAGAAGAGATTTCCAAGGTAGTCCCCATGCAAAGAGCAAGCCCACATCACACAGGCTCCTCCTGACAGCTCTGCACACCGACCAAGACAAGTTCTAGGGGCAGGACTGTCTCACGAAGGTCTGACCTCACCCTTAAACCCAGGGCATCTCACCTGATGCCAGCATACAGCCCACTCAGAGTAGCCCTGCAGAAGCTTTGCACTGTCTGGAGAACTCAGACCAAGGTGAGCAATGGGGACCAGGCACAATGCAGGGCACTGCCACTCTGCCAGCCTCACACAAAGTCCTGGCAGCACGGGCAGAGGCAAGGACTCACCAAGGCTGAGCCATGCTCTCACCCACAGCACTGCCTGCACGGAACAAGAGGGTTCCAGCCTTGTTCTACCCAAAACCAGATTCCCACAGAGAGGAGAAGCTCAAGAGTGAGGCTGCAAGCACAGTGAGAAGACTGAAGACCTACTGGAGACAAAGCTCAGCAGTAAGTGCAGCAAGAGCTGGCCTTTGCCCCACCCGACAGGCTGACATGGGAGGAAACAGGAAGCATCTTTATCACTGCCTGCATTAGTGGCAGGGCACAATATGTCTGGCAATATTTGTTTTCTCTATCAGCAATATTCCATGGGAGGAGGTGATGGGATGCATTTCCAGGAGGTCAGGCTAACTTTCACAATTTCTTGTAACACCAGCAGTGCTGATTCTGGGTGGAAAATGACTACTGATGCCTGGTCTAAGTACCTGACCAGGCATCAGGTCTGGAAAGCAGCAATGATTCTTTAAAGTTTTGAATTACCATAAGTGACTGGCCAGGTCTCTCAGGAAGACCAACAAACCTTAGGGAGACCACACACAGATGCAGCTATCTGCACATGGAAAGACTTCTGGCCTTGCTGTGCTTACAGCCTCCCCCAGCAGATGTGGTTGGGTCTACAGGAAACCTCGACCCCTTGGCCATGAGCTGTGGTGCCTGTGCACTGGGACCTGGAGCTGCCAGGAAGTTCAGCGTCCTAAGGAACTTCCCAAACTCTGCTCTGGTTTCAAAACACCAATGAGTTCATAGACCTTTCTCATTTAGTATTAAATTCCCCATTCTTTCTGGGAAGATAAGGAAAAATAAAGCAAAACTTTCATAGTATCATAGTAGTATCATAGTATCATCAGGGTTGGAAGAGACCTCACAGGTCATCAAGTCCAACCCTTCACCACAGAGCTCAAGGCTAGACCATGGCACCAAGTGCCACGTCCAATCCTGCCTTGAACAGCTCCAGGGACGGCGACTCCACCACCTCCCTGGGCAGCCCATTCCAGTAGCCAATGACTCTCTCAGTGAAGAACTTTCTCCTCACCTCGAGCCTAAACTTCCCCTAGCGCAGCCTGAGGCTGTGTCCTCTTGTTCTGGCGCTGGCTGCCTGAGAGAAGAGAGCAACCTCCCCCTGGCCACAACCACCCCTCAGGTAGCTGTAGACAGCAATAAGGTCACCCCTGAGCCTCCTCTTCTCCAGGCTAAACAACCCCAGCTCCCTCAGTGTGAAAGGAAACCTGCTGCTGGTAAGACATCTCTGACAGGGCAGCATCCCCATACAAGGTAACAGGACAAAGCTCTGCGCCAGTATTTGTGCACCCTGGGACGTTTGTCCCTTCTCTACCCTATAAAGAAAGAATCTCTGTTTAATGAGGCTGCAGTTGCAGGGGAATCCAATTTTCCATGCTACAGTGGAAAACCAGCAGGGTTTGCCCATCTGAGGCTCAGATTCTCAATTCTAGTGGCCAAGACCTTGCCTTGTTTTTGGGTTTTGCTGCTTCCATCCCTTTCTTCTCCACATCCCTCCTGTCTGAGTGGGTTCCCTGAATCCAGCTGTGAGCTGAAGCACCCACACAGAAGAGACATGGTTTGGAGGAAGAGAAACAGATCTATTCAAACATCACCAGTGAGAAATGATGGGCTCCTCGTGGGTGTCCATCTTTACTGTGTCCATCCACCTTCCAGAACCCCAACAGAGGGACAGCAGAGTGCTGGCTGACAAGGAGAGAGGTGACTGACAATTCAGTCCTTGCTCTGGACTCACTCTAGGGAAAGTTCACTCTGCTAAGAGCTGAGAGAGAAGCTAAGGAGTCTCCACTGTGAAACCATAGAAACCCTCCCCAAAGAAAAAAAAAAGATGAAAAAAGAGGAAACTATTTCAGTTACAAATTTATTACCAAACACCTGAAAGGGTTAATTAACTATTTCATGTTCTGAACAAAATCCTCCCTCTTCAGAGGGCAGCTTGGAGCAAGGGTGCAGCTAACAGCAGCAGAGCTGTTGGGACACATTCAGAACAAGCAGCCTGTGTCATTCTGCTGACATTAAAACTGGATATTTGCTCAAGAACTCAGCTGTTAATCTTACTCAAAATGTATACAAAGTAAGCAAATTCTGGGCACTCAAGAGGAAGTCAGGAATTGGAACCACTTAGGCAGTTTGGACTTGTCACGACCCAGACAGGCACTTAACTGAAGGAAGACGTCCAAGAGTAGAGGACTAAGATGAGAATCAGAAACTTCTCCTCAGGCAAATGAAATCCCTTTTGCCAGGTGGTTAAGAAACCTATGGCTTAAAATGGTCCCACAAATTATTCTGGTCAGTTTTGAAGAGGCTTGGGAGAAAAAGAAAAGAGACAACCTGGCCCAAGCTGCACATCACAGGTACCTTCCCCTGCTACGGGCAATGCTGACTGAGCAGGAGCCCACTGGCAGCAGCAGCCTGCACCAAGTCCACTGCTGAGCCTGGTGAGTGGCTGTAGGGCAGCAGCTGCAGACATGGCCAGGGTGACCATAATAGGAAGAACGATGCTGAAGGCAGGTTTCAGGGAGTGTGACTGATCACAGGAGCTTCAGTGTGACCAGAAGAGTAGGAAGCACAGGCCAAGGAAATGTGCACTCAATCAGTTCTTAAAACAGAGCAAGGCACAGGCGTGCAACTGCCTCCTGAACTCCTGCTCCCTTCTCCTCTCTAGCACTAGTGAGAGGATGAGGGGCAATGGCTTCAAAGCAGACAAGATTTAGACTGGATGTCAGGAACAAGTTCTGCACCATGAGGGTAGTGGAACACTGGAACAGGTTGCCCAGGGAGGTGGTTGGAGATATTCAAGGTGAGGCTCAACAGGGCTCTGGGCAACCTGATCTAATTGAGGGTGTCCCTGCTGACTGCAGAGGAGGCTGGACTGGATGACCTTGGGATGACCCTTCCAAGCCAAACCATGCTATGGCTCTATTGAAGAGAAAGGATGTGCTCCCCCTCCGTTATGGTAACAGTGATGCCAAAAGCACCAGAGTGCAGTAAGTGCACCCAGTGACAGCAAGGACACCCAGCCCGCGGGCTGTCCTCATTGGTGCCAGCCAGTGCCCTAACAGCAGCCCAGCACCAGCACTTCCAGCACCAGCAACTCACACTGCACCAACACCAGGACACCATTCCCAATTGCTTCTGCTGTCTCAGCCTTGACAGCCCTGGCAAAGATGCCAGCAGCAAGCAGGTGCAAGAAGAGTTTGCCAATGCCAAATTCACAAGATCCTTTAGTTTTCCTCTTTTAGCTAGAAAATTGGGCAAGAATGAGGAACTCCATTGCTTGTGAAGGACTGAACAGGCCTTTCAGACACACTGAACCATCATCCTTCTGGCAACAAGCAGTAATTCAAGAACACAAAACAAACCCTAAAGATAGTCACCAACCATATAAAACCTATTCATGGGCATTGGCTGGGGCTGGCCTCCAGGCCCCAGGTTTCACACCAGGTCTAGGACCAAGCTAATCTGGGCAGTGAAATGCCTGGTGATGAGAAGGGATATAATTTATCTGTGAACCTTCTTTACTCATGTCATTAGGAGGTGATGGACAAGAAAAGCTGGTGGAAAGGGATCATAACTGGATAAGGTTTTGTCAGGAAAGACAGGAAGAGAGTATCTAAATGTACATGAAAGTACACACTGGTAGGTAAAGTAGGTAACTGCACACCGGTAGGTAAGGTAGGTAACTACACACTGGTAGGTAAAGTAGGTAACTACACACCGGTAGGTAAGGTAGGTAACTGCACACTGCTACTTGCCTGTTGCTGGGTGTTTTCTTGTTCTGTGTGCTATAGCCTCTTAACACCACACACCTCTGCAATCACAACCTCACACCAGGTGCAGGGCCCTTTTATGAAGTCAGTGTTCTCTAGAAACAAAGATACAACCCCACGAATCCCATGGGAAAATGCATCCATCCCCCACACTCAAGGCAGAACTGTCCCAAAGCTTCCAAATGCAGAAACCCAGCAAGAGCCTTTATAATGTCCTGGCTATTCCAGAAAGAGAAAGGGAGTACCAAACACTAAGCATGTTCTGAGGATTATAATTTAGCTAAGAAAGTTTAATTCTGGACTAAATTGATACATGCCCAAAGCCATATAAATGCTTAACTGCTTAAACAGCTGCACAAACCCAGAGCTCTGGCAACGGCACTTCAAAATCTCTTTGCCCCATGAAATAAAGGTCAAATCCAGCACACTCAAATTCAAACGTGAAAGCATGACAGGAAATGACTAACTGCACACTGAGGCCAATTTACCTTCATCTTAGATCTGCTCAGCACACAGGAATCTTACAATTCAAACAGACATCACAGCCTAGATGCAGAAAAAACAACCCAGCTGCTCTAGTTGCTAGTTCTTGGGGTCTGTGCATCTCAGTGCAGAGAGCACTGCAAAATGATGGAATTCTGCTCTATTTCCCCAAAGTTCTTTTACAGTTCTAACCTCACACTGTAGTTTTCACTTTTCTTTCCTCTAGAAGCAGCTGTTTAAACTGAGGACCATAGAATCATAGAGTCAACCAGGTTGG
>WAAF01017356.1:6063-22338 GCA_013400475.1 Tricholaema leucomelas
TGTTGAGTACAGGGGCAGAATAACCTCCCTTGTCCTGCTGGCCACACTGTTCCTGATAAAGGCCAGGATGCCATTGGCTCTCTTGGCCACCTGGGCACACTGCTGGCTCATCTTCAGCCTAGTGCCTACCAGTACCCCCAGGTCCCTCTCTCCAGCCACTCTGTCCCCAGCCTGTAGTGCTGCTTGGGGTTGTTGTACCCAAAGTGTAGGACCCTGCACTTGGCCTTGTTAAATTTCATCCCATTGGCTTTGGAAAGACAAAGCTCCAGGCAGCTGTGAACATGCCAAGAAGCAGGGGTGAGGGGAAGAACAATACAGCACTGTGCTGTTTTCTACCATTTAAACCTTCCGAGGTACATCTAATCATATAATGAGAAGAAAGATGTAGAATCAAGTGAAAGATGGGAAACCGAAAGATGAGAATCACACAGTGCTGTGGGGGAAAAAAAAGAGATGCTGAGTTTGAATCCTCTCCCTTGTCACCATTTCATTGTATTATTTTTAGTGGGAAGCTCAATATGAAGCCTTTGCTGGATGTCAAGTGTCACTGTCTTCTTGCAGATCTATAATTCTAAGCTATCAGATGTGGAAAAACAACCCACATGCACATCCTGTCATTGCATCGAGGTGGGAAAACACTTCAAATATTACTGCTGTGCCCTGGCTTCAATTATTCTCAGCTAGCTAAAGCTGTCAGAAATATTTTGTGGTTTGAGAGATCTGTTCTTCATTAAAAGTATTAGTAAGTACTGCTGGGACCAGGGAGGAGGGGGTGAACCTTTTTCTGGAGTGTTCCCTCCTACTTGCTCTTATAAATAAGTCCTTCTGCTGATTGGGTTTCTCATATGAGCAGGGATGTTCTGCAGAGCTGATTGTCTTTGCTCTGTTCTGGTTTCCACTAGAGTGATATGACATTGTTCCCTGCGTAGGAGAGTTTTTAAATATGCTTCAGGATGGCCTTTCCAGCTGTTGCCTCTTCTTTTTCTTTCCTCTTTCTTCCCTTCCCTGCTCATTTGCTCGTTTCTCCATCTCTCAGACATCACAGCCTTGCAGAGTGAACTGGGTGGCACAGATGCCCTACATGTATCTCCACATAGTTTCTCTAGGAACATTTAGGCACCATGGCTAATAAAAAAATAAATATCTGCTTTTTTTTCTGAGTAAATATTTCACCTATAGCAGAAATACACCTGAAAGGTTTCAGCCAAAGGTATGCACATCATAAATGCTGTTATAGTGCATGAATCTGGAAGGGTTGCTTTTTTCCTAGGCATCTTGCTCATCCACAGTCCTAAGTAGCAAGTACCACAGATGTTGGGGATTTGTTCCTACTGCTGTGTGAATTCTTCTGTGGACAGAGGCTAAAGAGTCATGAAATAGAGGAGTTAGCTTCCTTCCATGGTGAAACTCATACTGGGATTTTGCTGTTCTTCAACCAAGCTTGAAAACTCTAAGAATCACGATGCAAACAATTAGAAACTGCTCTGCTCTGCTCTGCAGCCTAAAAATTAGGATATTCATAGAATCACAGAATCAACCAGGTTGGAAGAGACCTCCAAGATCATCCAGTCCAACCTAGCACCCAGCCCTAGCCAATCAACCAGACCATGGCACTAAGTGCCTCATCCAGACTTTTCTTGAACACCTCCAGGGACAGTGACTCCACCACCTCCCTGGGCAGCCCATTCCAATGCCAATCACTCTCTCTGCCAACAACTTCCTCCTAACATCCAGCCTAGACCTCCCTTGACACAACTTGAGGCTGTGTCCCCTTGTTCTGTTGCTGGTTGCCTGGGAGTAGAGACCAACCCCACCTGGCTACAACCTCCCTTCATGTAGTTATAGACAGCAATGAGGTCTGCCCTGAGCCTCCTCTTCTGCAGGCTGCACACCCCCAGCTCCCTCAGCCTCTCCTCATAGGGTTTGTGCTCCAGGCCCCTCACCAGCCTTGTTGCCCTTCTCTGGACACCTTCCAGCACCTCAACATCTCTCTTGAGTTGATCATACTGGGAACAGGCTAAGACTGATTCTACTCCTTCCTCTCTGGCTTTCATCTAACACTAGATAGATAGGTTAATTAGACACAAGAAGGTCTTGCCTAGTTCACAGCTCCTGCACCGTTTGATAAGACAGGACAATTATGTCATGAGATTTCTGCTGAAAAGGTAGACCAATAGTGACATCCCCAGAATTTTCCATGTGGTTAGCTTTTTGCTGTGGTTAGCCTGAGTGAGAGAATTTCAGGAAGCTGATGTTTTGCTGAAAGGGTCATTGTGTTGAATGTGGCTCTATCCAGCCAGGCTGGATGAGGCCTTGAGCAGCCTGCTCTAGTGGGAGGTGTCCCTGCCTATGGCAGAGGGTTGGAGCTGGATGATCCTTGAGGTCCCTTCCAACCTAAACCATTCTATGATTCTATGATTCTATGATTCTATCCTAACTCAGGTTTGTCATTATTATTATTATTTAGATTGAAAGTCTGTTTTCCTTTCTGTAAAGTAGATACGTTCTCAATTTGCAAGAGGAAAGCTGTCCATGCTACTTGCAGATGGGAAGGGATTGTAGATGATCCCTTCCTGCTGATGTGGAAAAGATTACAGAAAGGATGGCTCTGTAACAGCTAATAGATCAAACAAAAAGGGATCTACATATTCTCCTGTTACACAATATATCTGACACACTATTTATTCATCTCTCAAAGAGGTTTATGTACTTTGAATCTGATTTGGAGTTATAAGTGTTAGTTTTTGTTTGATTTGTTGTTCTACTGTTTCTACTGTTTACTAAGAAACAGTTCCTGCCTTGTAAAACACTTTCTGATTTTCAAGCTAGTACCCTGGTACAGTGAGAAATGTCTTGCCCAGGCAGCTGGTGGAAGCCCCATCCCTGGAGGTGTGTATCATCCAGGCTGGATGAGGCTCTAGACAGTCTGATCTAGCACAAAGTGTCCCTGCCCATGGCAGGGGCGTTGGAAATAGATGATCCTTGTGGTCCCTTCCAACCCTGACTGATTCTATGGTTCTATTGTCAGACCTGGGGACTTTGTAAACAATATTTTAGGAACACAAAAGCAGAGAAAATATAGAAGAATGTTGTGGTAGAGAGAGGAATCCTTTGGATTTATCAGAGAAAGAATGTTGGATGGGATTCATTTCCCAAGAAGCCTCTCATCAGGAAGCCTGTGTGCTCTTAACGCTCCAACTGTAGTGAAGCAATTTGTTGGTTCTGATTCTCCCCTCGAGGCAAAGCTTGACTTTAAAGCATCAGTGTGATGTTATAAACATATTTCATGTAAAAAGAAGGCCAAGTGAAAACATTGCACTTGTTTCTGTCAGGAACTTCTGATGCCTCCCTCCTGTTATACTTTGCAGCATCAGGAAATGTATTGGCCTATGGTATCATTTGGGTGAATTCTTCATCTTTTTCCTTCCAAAGTGCCTTTGTTAAAAAAAAAAAAGAATATGTATGTGTGTGTGTATATGTAAAATGCTGCTTAATTTGGTTTCATTCTCTCTTTGCAGCATGCCTTTGTCAGTTCTATTTATGGAAATGAAAATTCAGGATAGCAATAGATTTCTGTTGGAGTTATGGTTCAGGTTTAACTTGCAGTACATTGCCTAATCTGTACCAAAAGATGACACAAAGTTGGGAGCTTGTGTTGATCTATTAGAGGGCTCTGCAGAGGGACCTGGACAGGCTGGACAGATGGGCATGGTCCAATGCCAGGAGTTTTAACAAGGCCAAGTGCCAGGTTTTGTACTTTGGCCACAACAACCCCATGAAGTGCTACAGGCTGGGGACAGAGTGGCTGAGAGCAGCCAGAAAGAAAGGGACCTGCGGGTACTGGTTGGTAGCTGAACAGGAGCCAGCAGTGTGCCCAGGTGGCCAAGAGAGCCAATGGCATCCTGTGCTGTACCAGGAGCAGTGTGGCCATCACGACCAGGGAAGCCTTTCTGCCCCTGTACTCAGCACTTATTAGCTACACCTTGAATAATGTATCCAGTTCTGGGCCCCTCAATTTAAGAATGTGTCCAGAGAAGGGCATCAAGGCTGGTGAGGGAGCTGGAACACAGCCCTGTGAGGCTGAGGGAGCTGGGGATGTTCAGCCTGGAGAAGAGGAGGCTCAGGGCATACCTCATTGCTCTCTACAATTACCTGAAAGGAGGTGGTAGCCAGGCAGGGCTTGGTCTCTTCTCCCAGGCGCCCACTGACAGAAAAAGAGGACACAATCTCAAAGTGCACCAGAGCAAGTTCAGGCTGGATGTTAGTAAGAAATTCTTTGTGGAAAGAGTGATTGGGATTGGAATGAGCTGCCTGGGGAGGTGGTGGAGTCACCATCTCTGAAGGTGTTTAAAAGGAAGGTGGATGAGGCACTTAGTGCCATGGTTTAGTTAATTAGAAGGATTAGGTGATAAGTGGACTCAATGATCCTAGAGGTCTTTTCCAACCTGGTTAATTCTGTGATTCTGTGAAAAGGACCTCTATTCAGATCATTTAACATTTAACATTCTTACTTTAAGAGTAAGAAAGTAATTTCAGTGATTGTCATACAGAAGAAGCAGGTGTGGATCTGTTGGAGGATAGGAGAGTCCTGTGGAGAGACCTTGCCGCCAGGATGGATGGGTGGGCAGAGGCCAATGGGATGAGACTGAACAAGGCCAAGTGCAGGGTTCTGCACTTTGGCCACAACAACTCCAAGCAGCACTACAGGCTGGGTACAGAGTGGCTGGAAAGCAGCCAGGCAGAGAGGGACCTGGGAGTGCTGGTGGATAGTAGGCTGAAGATGAGGCAGCAGTGTGCCCAGGTGGGCAAGAGAGCCAATGGCATCCTGGCCTGGATCAGGAGCAGTGTGGCCAGCAGGATGAGGGAGGTTATTCTTCCCCTGTACTCAACACTGGTCAGGCCACACCTTGAGTACTGTATCCAGTTCTGGGCTCCTCAATTCAAGAGAGATGTTGAGATGCTGGAACGTGTCTAGAAAAGGGCAACAAGGCTGGTGAGGGGCCTGGAACACAAACTCTATCATCCAGCTCGAGCCTCTCTGCCATGGGCCAGGATACCTTCCACTAAACCAAGTTGCTCAAGGTTTCATCCAATATGACCTTGACCACCTCTAGGGAGGGACATCCATGGCTTTCCTGGGCAGCCTGTTGCAGTGTCTCACCACCCTCATTGTGAAGAATTTCTTCCTAGTATATAGTCTAAATCTCTCTTTAAAACTCGGTTCATTGCTTCTCATCATTTCATTATAAGCGCTTATAAAAAGTCCCTTCCCAGCTTTCTTGTAGGCCCTCTTCTGGTACTGGAAAGCAGCAAAAAGGTCTCCTTGAAGCCTTCTCTTCTCCAGGCTAAACAGCCCCAAATCTCTCAGCTTGTGCCCATGGCATAGATGCTCCTCTGGACCTGCTCCAGCAATTCAATGTCCCTTTTATGCTGGGGGCACCAGAACCGGACACAGCACTCTGAGTAGGGTCTTACAAGAAGTACTTGAGACTCGAGATGGCACCTCACAAGATCAGAGCAGAAGGGTAGAATCACCTCCCTTGTCCTACTGGTCACAGCTCCTTTGATACAGCAAAGGCCATGGCTGCCCTCTGGGCTGCCAGCACATGCTGTCAGTTCATGTTGAGTTTTTCATCAGCTGACATGCCCAAGTCCTTCTCCCTAAGACTGCTCTCCAGTCACTCCTCACTCAGCCTATATTTGTCCTTGGTGACACTCTGGAAAACTGCTTTTGGTTGTACTCTAACTCAATAGACACCTGAGTGACTGTTGTGACTTCTGTACTATCACAGTCTCACAGTATCAGCAAGGTTGGAAGAGACCTCATAGATCATCAAGTCCAAGCCGTTACCCCAGAGCTCAAGGCTAGACCATGGCACCAAGTGCCATGTCCAATCCTGCCTTGAACAGCTCCAGGGACGGCGACTCCACCACCTCCCTGGGCAGCCCATTCCAGTAGCCAATGACTCTCTCAGTGAAGAACTTTCTCCTCACTTCAAGCCTAAATTTCCCCTGGTGTAGCTTGAGGCTGTGTCCTCTTGTTCTGGTGCTGGCTGCCTGAGAGAAGAGAGCAACCTCCTCCTGGCTACAACCAGCCCTCTGGTAGCTGTAGACAGCAATAAGGTCTGCCCTGAGCCTCCTCTTCTCCAGGCTAAACAATCCCAGCTCCCTCAGCCTCTCCTCGTAGGGCTGTGCTCAAGGCCTCTCACCAGCCTCGTTGCCCTTCTCTGGACACGTTCAAGCATCTCAATGTCCCTCTTAAACTGGGGGGCCCAGAACTGGACACAGGACTCAAGGTGTGATCTAACCAGTGCAGAGTACAGGGGCAGAATGACCTCCCTGCTCCTGCTGGCCACACCATTCCTGATGCAGTCCAGGATGCCATTGGCTCTCCTGGCCACCTGGGCACACTGCTGGCTCATGTTCATGTTACTCTAGCAAGCTGTGCCAGTAACAGTAGCATCTACTTCATAGAGTCATAGAATGATAGTTGCTTGATTTTTGACCACTCTATCAGAGAAATTCATCACTAAATCTGCAAATACTTTGTGTAAAAGTCAAATAGGAGGAGTGTGTGGCCCTGCCATGAGCAAATCAGGCAGCCAATGGGCAGCTCATTCAAAATATTTCTTTTTAAGAGTGGACACAAGACACAAACAAAACATTAAGCCAAATACATTTGCTTAATTTTTAAGATCTTACAGCAGCACAGGGAAGTAAAGCCAACCAAAACTTGTCAGAAGAGACTCAGACAGTAAGTGGTACTATTTGATAAACAAAGCAGAGGAAACAGGCTGCAAAGCTTTAATACATACAGACAAAATCAGTTAGGGGCTGCCCAGAAGTCAGATAAGTCGCCTTTATGCCATTAGCCCCCTTCTTATGTAGCAGTAACAGTGGGGGCCCTGGCAAGGAAAAGAAAAGCTAACATTTCCACAAGGATAGGGCACTGAACTCCCTTCTCCCAAGAAGGGAGTTGCCCCTGGCAACTCGTGGAGATGGCACACAGCAGGCACTAAGGCAGTGGGTGTGCAGTGGGATGCACGGCTGCACGGGGAGCCTGAGCCCCGTAAAGGCAGGCTTGAGTGAGCTCTGCAAGTAGGCGAAGGGACTGGCAGGTGAGCCTGTGCATGTCTAGTTATTAACTGTGGGCCCAGATCAATGCTCTCATTGGCCACACAATGGCCAATCAGGCTTGCAGTCAGCCAACCTTGCCATAATAGGCAAGGAGCCACAGGCCTGGACTTTCCAAACATGGGGCTCACATGGGCCTAGCACCCGGCAAGCGTGAGCTGAGCATGTGGGGGCTTACACAACCTAGAGCCTGGGCAGGCCAGACTGCACGGCACCAGGCCTGCTGTGCCCCTCTGTGCTGGCCATGTGCTCACCCCGGACTATGAGCACAAAAACATGTCCAGGCAGGGCAAGGCATATGTAAGTCTATTTTCAGGCCTATGGGCCCCCCACAACAGACCTCAAGAATCATCTAGTTTCAACTCCCCTGCCACGGGCAGGGACACTTTCCACTAGATTGGGTTGCCCAGAGCCACATCCAGCCTGGCCTTCCAAACTTTGAATTTTCCTGTTCTTAAATAGTGTTTTCTGTAGGAGTCCCTGAGTTGCATGAAGACAAACCCTATGAGGACAGGCTGAGGGAGCTGGGGTTGTTTAGCCTGGAGAAGAGGAGGCTCAGGGCAGACCTCATTGCTGTCTACAACTACCTGAAGGGAGGCTGTAGCCAGGTGGGGTTGGTCTCTTCTCCCAGGCAACCAGCAACAGGACAAGGGGACACAGTCTCAAGTTGTGCCAGGGGAGGTCTAGGCTGGATGTTAGGAGGAAGTTGTTGGCAGAGAGAGTGATTGGCATTGGAATGGGCTGCCCAGGGAGGTGGTGGAGTCACCGTCCCTGGAGGTGTTCAAGAAAAGCCTGGATGAGGCACTTAGTGCCATGGTCTGGTTGACTGGCTAGAGCTGGGTGCTAGCTTGGACTGGATGATCTTGGAGGTCTCTTCCAACCTGCTTGATTCTATTCTATCATGACTGTTTCATGCATCTTTAGCAAGAACGTGGAAGTATCAAATAATATTTTCTGATTTTCTTAAGTCCAGGGGGTTTTATTTGCTTTGGACTCATAGTTTCATTGGTTAATGGTAGGTACAACTTTTTGATCTGCAGTTCTACTGATATGTTGGCAAAAATGGTCTAGTGAACATTGAGATTACAATACACTGAGAAGGTAATAACAAAAGTTGTTGCAGCACTTAAACTAAGCACCATGAAAGTAACATAGACATTATGGATAAAGCAGTTGTTTTTCTTGTTAAGATATTTTGTTAGGCTCTACTTGTAACTCACTAAGATGCCTCCTAGGATTTGATGGAGCTTGCTCAAAACCTCATCTTACATAGCAGCTTTTTGCATCAAGCAGCACAAATAGATTCCCAATATAGTTTAGAACTGCATTGCAGTTACAGCCAGATAATTGTATGATGTGCTGTGTAGCACAAGTACTTGAGTGTGCAGAACAAGCCAACAGAGTTGGCTTTCTAAAGACAGTTGAAAGCATTGACTGGATTTTGGTGGTGCTTAAGCATATAATTTCTTTTGCAATCAACAATGCTCCATTAGTTCTTGGTGGACTCTACACTTCAGAAAAACTAAAAAAAGCCCAACATTTCTTTTACAGGGCAGACTGTATATATATACATTTGCACTGGCTTGCAGAAGTTTACAGGCCATACCCAAGTGTTTATGCTGCCTCCCTAAGAAAAGACTCTGTATTGCCTCAGGACCTCTGTTACGTGAAAAGAAGGTTACATGAGACAGCCTGGGTACCTCAAAAGAAGATTCCTCCTACAAGTGCTTTTCTACTACAGATGTTTCATACTTGAAATCCAGTGAAAAGGCAAGGGACAAGTTAATGTCTTTGTGTGTGTGTGTGCATGCCAGTAAAGTATGAAGTACTTAAACCCCTCTCTGGTTTTATTGTGGCAGTGTGAGCCATCAGTCCATCAGAGCAGTAAGAGTAAGTAAGAATATTTTTAGTATCATAAGATTCCCTACGGTATCTCATACTGTGATTCATAAAGGGAAAGAGGGGCAGCAGAAGAGAAGAAAACAAAAAGAGGAGGACCTTGATTCTTATTTATCACTTGAATACGTGAACCCAGTAACAAGGCAATGATCCCACAACTCTTGAAAGTAAGTTCTATTCCTTTTTCATCAACCATGTAATTTAACTCCCCCTGGAACAGCAAATATGAAGAAAAAAAAAATTGTGTCTCGGATCCTTCATAGTTGCTCATTAAATCTCTGTCTGTGGTATCACACACAGAGGTTCTGAACTGTGGCAAATGAAAAGATAGAGAGATTAGCTTTTGATTACTTAGCAACCACAGAAACACCTGACAACAGCCAAGTAGGAATTAGACCTTCTGCCTGCAAAAAGGTGGTGGAACCATCAGATTAGCTGTAGTGCATCTACACTAATGAATGCAGAATGGGAAACAAACAGCAGGAGCTAGAAGCCATTTGGTATCAGGGACACTATGACGTAACAGCCCTCACAGAAATGCAGTGGGATGTCTCACATGACTGGAGTGCTGCAATCAATGGCTACAAACCCTTCAGAAGGGATAGCTAAGGAAGGAGAGGTGGTGGGGCAGCCTTGTATGTCAGGGCAGGTTTTGATTGTGTTGAGGTTAATGATTGTGATGATAAGGTTGAGTGTTTATGGGTAAGAACCAGGGGGAAGTCTACTGATGACACTAAGTTAGGAAGAACTGTTGATCTGCTTGAAGGTAAGAAGGCTCTGCAGGGAGATCTGAACAGGCTGGATCAATAGGCTAAGGCCAGTTGTGTGAAATCCAACAAGGCTCACTAATGAGTCCAGCACTTGGGTCACAACAGTGCCATGCAGTGATACAGACTTGGGTAAGAGTGGCTAGAAAGCTGCCTGACAGAGGAAGGCCTGGGTTATTGCTCAACAGCTGGCTGAATATGAGCCAGCAGTGTGCCCAGGTAGCCAAGACAGTCAATGGCAACATGGTCTATTTCAGGAAGACCAGCAGGACCAGGGAAGTGTTTGTGCCCCTGTACTCAGCACTGCTGAGGTCACACCATGAGTCATGTCATGAGTCTTGGAGCCCTCACTACAAGAAAGATGTTCACTTGCTGAAGCAGATCCAGAAAAGGGCAACAAAACCAGTAAGGGGTCTTGAGAAAAGATCTTAAAAAGGAGCAGCTGAAGGAACTGTGAGGGTGGTGAGACACTGGCACAGGTTGCCCAGGGAGGTTGTGGATGCTTCCTCCCTGGAGGCGTTTAAGGCCAGGCTGGATGAGGCCTTGAGCAGCCTGCTCTAGTGGGAGGTGTCTATAAAACTATAGTTTGTAAAACCCCCTAATGAGTGATAAATAAAGAAACTATTCCACTTCCATCTACGACTGTAGAAAAAAAGCACAATGGTACTTTTATTGCAAAATCTGAAGAAATCAAATTCATACTCAGCTTATTGTCCTCATCACTGCCATATTCACAGTATCACAGTCTCACAGTATCAGCAAGGTTGGAAGAGACCTCATAGATCATCAAGTCCAACCCTTCACCACAGAGCTCAAGGCTAGACCATGGCACCAAGTGCCACGTCCAATCCTGCCTTGAACAGCTCCAGGGACGGCGACTCCACCACCTCCCTGGGCAGCCCATTCCAGTGGCCAATGACTCTCTCAGTGAAGAACTTTCTCCTCACCTCAAGCCTAAATTTCCCCTGGCGCAGCTTGAGGCTGTGTCCTCTTGTTCTGGTGCTGGCTGCCTGAGAGAAGAGAGCAACCTCCTCCTGGCTACAACCACCCCTCAGGTAGTTGTAGACAGCAATAAGGTCTGCCCTGAGCCTCCTCTTCTCCAGGCTAAACAATCCCAGCTCCCTCAGCCTCTCCTCGTAGGGCTGTGCTCCAGGCCTCTCCCCAGCCTCGTCGCCCTTCTCTGGACACGCTCAAGCATCTCAATGTCCCTCTTAAACTGGGGGGTCCAGAACTGGACACAGTACTCAAGGTGTGGTCTAACCAGTGCAGAGTACAGGGGCAGAATGACCTCCCTGCTCCTGCTGGCCACACCATTCCTGATGCAGGCCAGGATGCCATTGGCCCTCCTGGCCACCTGAGCATTCACTGCTACCTAATAAACAATAGCTCTTAAGTTATATCTTAAACCTCTTTTCTTCCATTATGGAGATACTTCATTCCTGTGATGGTTGGAAAGCTTCTCTCATTTCCAATCTGAATGTGTTTGTGACTGCTTTATACTCATTTATTCTTGTGCCAGCACTATTTCTGAGTTTCAAAAGTTCCTGTGTTTCTGCACTTATTCTTTAATCATAGAATCATAGAACCAACCAGGTTGAAAGAGACCTCCAAGATCATCCAGTCCAACCTAGCACCCAGCCCTATCCAGTCAACCAGACCATGGCACTAAGTGCCTCATCCAGGCTTTTCTTGAACACCTCCAGGGGTGGAGACTCCACCACCTCCCTGGGCAGCCCATTCCAATGCCAATCACTCTCTCTGACAACAACTTTCTCCTAACATCCAGCCTAGACCTCCCCTGGCACAACTTGAGACTCTGTCCCCTTCTTCTGTTGCTGGTTGTCTGGGAAAAGAGACCAACCCCTACCTGGCTACAACCTCCCTTCAGGTAGTTGTAGGGAGCAATGAGGTCACTCCTGAGCCTTCTCTTCTCCAGGCTGCTCACCCCTCCGGTCCCTCAGCCTCTCCTCATAGGGTTTGTGTTCCAGGCCCCTCACCAGCTTTGTTGCCCTTCTCTGGACACGTTCCAGCACCTCAACGTCTCTCTTGAATTGAGGAGCCCAGAACTGGACACAGCACTCAAGGTGTGGCCTGACCAGTGTTGAGTACAGGGGCAGAATAACCTCCCTCATCCTACTGGCCACACTGTTCCTAATACAGGCCAAGATGCCATTGGCTCTCTTGGCTACCTGGCCTATCATCTAATTCTTCTCACCAAAATATCCCAGCTAGGCTCAAGCTAGCACATAGATACTAGAACACTCTCTGAGGACCAGCACACATCTTGCTGATGTGAAATCTTGTGTCACATTTGTCTTTTTTTTCCCCTTTGTTTGCAACTCATCATTGCAGTGATTAATTCAGGTATTTTTCTTCTGGCTCAATTCTGATGCTTTCATTTCTGTGCCCTCCAGATCTCCCTAGTTTCTCCTGGTTTAAAAAAAAAACCTACTTCAGTGCCTGCTTCTAACTATCCTTCCCTAAAGTAGTTGTGATGAACAAAAATCTGGTTTGGCCACGTGGTTCTTTCTTTTACCTTTAATGTAGGTTGTATGAGCAATGCCAACTAATTTTCTTTATTTCCTAAGGAGAGTGTATTATTTGGCACACCTCTCTCTCTTCCATCCAATTTGGTTTATCTCTGTGACGTCCATTTTTACATTCTAAATAGCTGGTTCATACTTATCCATGGAAGAGTTTCTTAGGAGCCCTCCTAGACCCAGATTCCTTAAAGGTTTAGATGCAGCAGTTTTATTTACACCACTGTCTATCTGGCTGCTGCTCTCACCCATATGGGTACCTTCTGCTCTTTTCAGCAGGTTTCTGTTCTTCTCTCATTAGAAGCCTGAACTAAAACCCAGGACTTCTCCTTCCCTAGCTGAAGGGAGTAATAATAACAGTGACATAAAATGAGAACTAGGTACAAGCACAGATGGAAATTTTCTATTAGAATAACAATTATGATTAATATGCTCTTCAAAATTGTGACCCCTCAGCCCCTGGTACTCCCTTCACCCTCTGAAAAAAGTCACCAGGAGGTAAATATGGCTCTGTGCTGCTGTTTTACTGTTCTAGACCTTCAAGCAATCATAATAAAATGGATGATCAATAGCTCATTTACTAAAGAGTTGGGAGAGGAGATGAGGGTTCGGCTGCTTGTGAGCTGGACAGCTCATCTCATGCAAGGAGGCTGACTTCTGTTTGACAATAGTTGCAGTTGAGTGAAGTGGAGCAGGGAGAGAATAAACACTTTTCAAAGTAGACTGCTAAACTATACGCAGCAATGCCTGCCTTGAATTTTTAACCAGTCACAGATCTGACTACCTAGCATCATGTCTTTATTTATGTGATAGTGTGCTGGTTTGAGGCTAATTGGAGTATTTCACTGAGAGGAATTAAATCCTTAGCTGTGAGACAAAAGAAAAGAAAAACAGCAGTAACCTATATCACTCATTCTTCAGCTGAGAGATGCACCTAGCCAAAATATAGATAAGACACTGTTCACACACTGCTCAGTTAGTTCTGGGTTCTTCTCTTTCTCTCTGGCGGTCTATGTGTGTGGTTGCCTCTGCCTTAACTCTAATCCAGCCTTACCCTTTATTTCCCCTAACCTTCTTGTCATCTTTTTTTGACATCTCACCTCAGATCTCTCCAGATTTATCACATGAGATATAGGGGGATTGGTCTGGTTGTTTCTGAACGGAGGGAAAGAGAGGGGAGGGGGGAGGAGTTCTGGGTCAGGAGTCTCCTTGCAATCTGATTGTTTGGGGAATCATAGAATCAACCAGTTTGGAAGAGACCTCCAAGATCATCCACTCCAAACTAGCACCCAGCCCTGTCCAGTCATCTAGACCACGGCACTAAGTGCCTCATCCAGGCTTTGCTTGAACACCTCCAGGGACGGTGACTCCACCACCTCCCTGGGCAGCCCATTCCAATGCCAATCACTCTCTCTGCCAACAACTTCCTCCTAACATCTAGCCCAGACCTCCACCAGCACAACTTGAGGCTGTGTCCCCTTGTTCTGTTGCTGGTTGCCTGGCAGAAGAGACCAACCCCACCTGGCTACAGCCTCCCTTCAAGTAGCTGTAGACAGCAATGAGGTCTGCCTGAGCCTCCTTTTCTCCAGGCTGCACACCCCCAGCTCCCTCAGCCTCTCCTCATAGGGTTTGTGTTCCAAGCCCTCACCAGCTTTGTTGCCCTTCTCTGGACACCTTCCAGTATCTCAAGAAGGAAGGGAAGGTTTTTGTGTTTCTGTATTACTTTTAACTTGCATATTTCTGTATATAGCTGTGTATGTTTGTAATATATTGTAAATACCTGCTTCTATGTTGTGCTAAGATGTAAATACAGTTCCATTCCTTAACTTCCAGCCAGCTGAGTGATTTCATAAGTGGGGAGGGGGGGGATGGTAATTCCCAAACACATCACAGATAGCTACTTTCCTAATTTAGGCACAAATTATTACAGTACAGCCCTTTTCAGGAAGGTCCTGTTCTGAGGCTGGCTTTGTCCCTATGGCCATCACTGGGTATCAAAAAGGGGCAGCCTTGCTTGTGCTCTCTGCCTCTCTCAGTTCTCAGTGAGTGCAGCTATTTTTGTGAAGGCTCCGTGGGAGTCTGGCAACATCAGAAGTCAGCTCATGGCATCCTAAGCATGAGATGTTCTCCAGCACCTGGAGTGTCAGATTCTTCACAGGCTGCAAACTCATGATCAGGACAGACTGCACCTCATCTTGACAGGCAAGCAGAGGAGGCCCTCAGTAGTCAGTGTAGACATAAGCACTAAACATTAATGGAAAGGCTGCCTTACTGAGTTCCAAATCAGCAGCCCTAAGGCTCTGTGAGAGTTGTGTGTACCTTAGCACAGTCTAAAAGTGCACTTGAAGCCATTGTTGAACCAGGACCTCTCAGATTCAGAAAGTAAACTGATGGAGCAGAATACAAAGTAAATGTCATGTGGACTTTGCTTCCAAGTAAAATGCTCCTATCCTATTTCTCAGATATAAATAGTTGATTAATTTACTTCTGTTGCTGTTCCAGCAGATGAATTACAAATGTGTTTGCTTTTCATAGTAACTTTGGCTTGTGCTGGATACATCACATTTCACTTCTGATTGAGCAAAGCCGATGCCACATTTCCAGTCGTGCTGTTTACACAAAGCTTTTCATCATCAAATTTTATACTCTGCTCTTGATGGGCAATAGTTTACGAGAGTGATACATAGGAGTACCTGATGGAGGTCAAGGATCTCTTCAGAGCAGCAGCAAAACCTTTTCTTTAGAAGCTGAGGTGAAATTGTGACTGTGATTGTGATTTGCACCATTTTAGAAGCCAGCCCTGCAGGATTATCCCCGAGGACAATAATTATGTGGTTTGGTTTTTTTAGAAGAGTTGTAGAATCACAGAATCAACCAGGTTGGAAGAGAACTCCAAGATCATCCAGTCCAACCTAGCAACCAGCCCTTGCCAATCAACCAGACCATGGCACTAAGTGCCTCATCCAGGCTTTGCCTGAACACCTCCAGGGATGACAACTCCACCACCTCCCTGGGCAGCCCATTCCAATGCCAATCACTCTCTCTGTGAAGAACTTCCTCCTAACATCCAGCCTAGACCAACCCCGGCACAACTTGAGACAGCAATGAGGTTTGCCCTGAACCCCCTCTTCTCCAGGCTGCACACCCCCAGCTCCCTCAGCCTCTCCTCATAGGGTTTGTGTTCCAGGCCCTTCACCACCTTCATTGACCTTCTCTGGACACGGTCCAGTATCTCAACATCTCTCTTGAATTGAAGAGCCCAGAACTGGACACAGCACTCAAGATGTGGCCTGACCAGTGTTGAGTACAGGGGAAGAGTAACCTCCCTTGTCCAATTGGCTACACTATTCCTGATACAGGCCAGGATGCCATTGGCTCTCCTGGCCACCTGGGCACACTGCTGGCTCATGTTCAGCTCCTATCTACAAGCACCGCAAGGTCCATTTCTTCCTCACTGCTCTCAGCCACTCTGTCCCCAGTCTGTAGCACTCCTTGGGGTTGTTGTGGCCAAAGTGTAGAACTCTGCATTTGGCCTTGTTAAATCTCATCCCCTTGGCCTCTGCCACCCACCCAGACTGTCATGGTCTCTCTGCAGGGCTCTCCTACCCTCCAACAGATCAACACCTGCTCCTAGCTTGCTGTCATCTCCTAACTTACTGATGCTGGACTCAATCCTCTAGTCCAGATCATCAGTAAAGATATTGAACAGAACTGGGCCCAGCACTGATCCTTGGGGAACACCACTAGTGACAGCTGCCAATTGAATTTGGCACCATTCACCACCATTCTCTGGGCCCAGTTTCTCAGCCAGTTCTTGACCCATATTGTAGTTTAGCAGTAATGTTCTTCTCTTCCTACTGCTACGTCCAAAGGCGAGTGATTGACCTATATTTGTTATGATTTCTGTGTGTGATGGTTTGGGTGTTCTCTGCCCC
>WAAF01017357.1:0-53237 GCA_013400475.1 Tricholaema leucomelas
GTCCTTCTTGTGTTGGAGGCTCCAGAGCTGTATACAGACACCATTGACCTTCTTGGCCACAAGGGCACATAGCTGCCATTCTGTTGTCCTCCAGATCATTTTCCCCAGAACGTATCTCCAACAGATCATCCCCTAATTTGTACTGATACATGAGGTTATTCCTCCCCAGAGGCAGGACTTCACACTTGCCCTTAATGAATTTCATTAGAAATTAGAACTTGCAATCGAAACAGGCAGATAGGATCAGAAGTTCAATCACAGGTAATTAGCAATGCAGAGGACAACCCCCCAGTTACTTTATACCCCATGTACTCTCCTGCACACACTGCCTGTTCATCCTGAGCCTTGTAGGACCTTCTACAGACCACTCAAAGTTGTTTTTTTGGATCAAGAGCTGCTGTGGTAGCGATGAATACCACTACTGCCTCTGATAATAGAGAAGAAAAGCGATCTTGATTGCAGGGAGAAAATGCCCCAAGGTGCAATCAGGTTTCCCATTAAAAAGCTTTGTGTATCTTCAGATCTGAGGAGACACTAATAGCCACCAATTAAACCTGACACCACAGATAATAAACATCTATAGCTATCTCTAATCCAGAACAGTGCCTACAACTTAATTACCTTAATCACACTTACCCTCACTGTGACACCAGCAATTCAGGACCAATCATTCCACCAACCTCCATCAAGCAGTTGATAAAAAGCACCTTTGAGGGAAAACTGCACTTTAACAAGAATGCTCCATTAGGCTACACAGGATTAAGAAAGGAAACGAGCACCTAGGGTCGAATGGGTTTGGTACTATTTACCTTGGAAAGGGGCTCCCTGATTTATATCTCTTTAAATATGATCTCCTCACTAGGTGCCAGCTGCCAAGGCTGGGCCAGGCAGGACTACATAAGGTGTAAACCCGGATGGGATGTGGTGTGTCCTCTCTGCCTGAAGCTGATGAGTCCACTTGAAGGCCAGGTCCCTCTGGGACAGTGCGATGTGATGAGGTTATCATCTCCTCAGGAGTCACATCCCTGGTGATGCAGGTGGAGGTTTAGGCTGTGGCACAAGTTCCTTCATTTTGGGCTCCAGAAAGCCTGAGGCAGAAATGTGAGCCCAGAAACGAGCATTGTGAGCACAGAAAAGGGCACACGCAGGGATACACATTCTAGACACTGGCTGTCCCCTGCAGAGCATCAGTGCACAGGAATTAAGGGACCTCCCAGTAATTTGTAAGCTCTCCTTTAAGTGGGAGTAGCAGCCACCTGCCTGACTTGGGCCAGGATTTATTTAGGAGAGAACCTAAGCTGCACTGGCAGGGGCATTGGACTAGATGATCGCTAGAGGTCCCTTTCCAGTCTCTATCATTCTGTGATTCTGTAATCCTTTCCTCCAGCTTGATACAAATTGAGCTGTTCTCAGGAAGATGGATTTTCTCCAGACTTTATCAGACATACCATGAGGTCTTGAATAGGGCTCACAGACCACATCAGTCTTGTCTTTCCTTCTCTTATTGTACCATGAGATCAATCTCAATGAGTGAATGAGAGAGCAGCATGGTGCTGGGTTTCCTCTTCCTGCTCCAAAAGCTATTCAGGACCTATTTCACCATGCTGCATCTTTCTAGGGCACAAAGTGTTTTGATTTAACGACCTTAGAGGTCTTCTCCAACCTAAAGGATTTTGTGATTCTAAGGTGATATCAGGGACTCACATCACAGAATCACAGAATCGGACAGGAAGGGACCACAAGGATCACCTAGTTCCAACCCCTACTCTAGAGCAGGCTGGCCAGAGCCTCATCCAGCCTGGCCTTAAACACCTCCAGGGATGGGGCCTCAACCACCTCCCTGGGCAACCCCTTCGAGGCTCTCACCACTCTCATAGTGAAGAACTTCCTCCTCACATCCAGTCTGAACCTACCATCACTGATTATTCTGCCACAATTCCGTGGAGTCCTGGCCCTTCCCTGACAGGATAGGGGCAGTGCCAAAGCAAAGAGCCCCACAATCAAATTAGAGCTGAGCTGCTGCCATGGGGGATTCCCAGCAGAGAGAGTGCTTGGCTCACCAAGCTGCCTCCAAGGGTTTTATTTGCAGAGCTCCTTGGTTATGCTAGCAGAAGTTCTGCAGTGCACAGCCATTTGCAGGAGGCATTTTGGAGAAAGAAAAAAAAAAATGCCTGTGCTGGTTAAACTTGAAGCATATTCCTGACAAAAGATGGTACAGCAGAAATATTTCAAAGAGGAAATCTGGAGCACTGCATACAGCCTCACTCTCCTAGGCCAAGTGTTAGCAGGATTTATGGCCAGATTATGCCTTCAACTATTGCTACCGCAACTGCTAGTTCTACCCAGTCATTAAGTGCTGGGTTTCTGGAAGAGCTAAAAGGCTTTCATAGTAAATAAATCTAAAGTATCCTCATTTCACTAGTGGAGAAACAGAGACAGAGAGCAAAGACTTTAGATCTTCCCCAAATCCTGCTCTGTGAAATGTCCACATTGGAAAACCAAGATGCTCAGAAGGAGGGGGAAAAAAACCAAACCCTAACGTGATAGGGGATCTGAGAAAGCTTCAACTGTTTTATAGAAACATTTCCACACATCAAAACATTTCATCCCGGGCCACTGCCACTGCAGGTAGCTGCTAATTAAAATCTGGTGTGCTGTGGCTACTGTCTTTAAAACTCTGGCCAGCATATGTTTTATTTCTCTTCTTGTTGTTGTATGTTTGATTTCTCTTCTCTCGTTATGTTTTTGGCTTTGCTTGAGTTTGGGGTTGTGTGTTTTGGGTTTTTGTTTTTTTTTCCTAGCTTCTGAGCTTGCCTGATGCTCTTTTCAAAACTCAGCTGTGTGTCTGGAGGTGGAGTGCAATAAGCTTGCAGCAATACATAAAGAGATTATCATTTATTATTTAAAAAGTTTCCTGACAAGATGTCTACGAGAAACATGACCCAAACCACACCACCTTGTAATAATACCTCTTAAAAATTCCTGACCTCCCACTAAACACTCCTGCAGACTCCCCTGCTTCACTCCTTGCTGAATATCTCATATATGTCCCCTCTAACGTTACACAGGAGGAAATGAAACGGGAAAGCCATCAGCTCAGACAGACAAGAGATGGCAATTATCTAGCCCCCTGTTATTTTCTCTTAGTATTGACAAAAACCACTTTTCCTGACTGTGAGGGGCTAGAGGCTCATGGAAGGAGTTTTGGGGCCCCTGAGACATTTGGTGCATCTCTCCTTAAAAATAGGCTGCTAAGGATATAGTGGATTGGAAAAGGAGAGATGACACAGGCTGTTCTCGGCTGTGCAGGGTGCGGGAAGTACAGCCATGAGAAGTACAGCCAAGAGAACCACGGGTGTGAGAGGACCAGGTGTGAGGTCCAGCTGCGAGAGGTCCAGACGTAAACATGAGGAATGCAGTCCCTCTGCAGTCAGCCCTAGCTTAAGGGTGTTTACTGCTCCCATATCCACTCCCAGGCTCAACCCTGGGAGGGGGGGGGGATGTTGCCTTCACCTGCACCCCACCAGGACTCCCAAGAGGCTCTGCTTCCCAACCCTGCTCCTGCACATCCTGTTCACTGCAACAGAGGTTATCCTGCTGGCAAACGGTACTTTAGGGTGAAGGTTCCTTGTGCCAGATGTCCCCTCTCTGCCCTTGTGAAATGGCCCTACCCCTTCTCTGCATTACAGACTTTATTTGCAGCATGAATTATTGGAACCGCTGAGACTTGCCTTCAGATCTGGCTGCAAATCCCCAGTGGGCAAGCTGGAGCTGTGGGCCACCACCACCTATTTGGCATTGCCACTGCCTTTGTGTCCTTAAAGAGCACTAGAACAGGCTGCCCAGAGAGGTAATGGAATCTCCTTCTCTGGAGAATTTCAAAATCCTCCTGGACATGGTCCTGGGCAATTTGCTCTAGGAAAAACTTGTTCTAGCAGGGGATTGGATTAGATGATCTCCAGAAGTCCCTTCCAACACTCACCACGCCGTGATTCTTTGAAGCTGCAGTTGTATGTGTTAGTATGGATCTCATCTTTGCTGAAGAGGGTTTGCTTTTCTAACTGGAGGTTTTTGTTCTTCTAGGGGATTGATAATTACTTTCTTAATCATTATTACTTGGTTGTTTTGTTTTTTGTTTTTGTTTTGTTTTTTTTTTTTCATTCCTTCTGATAGGGACTTGTAACTTTAGAATTGTTACTGTAAGAGCTTTTATGTGAGCTGAGTCCACAGCATGCCAACAGCTATTCACAATCACTAACAAGGAAAACTACTCCAGGATTTAAGGCTCTTAACAAGACCTTGTCTAGACTGGTATTTAGTGGCAATACAATTAAATCATACTGGAAAAAAAGAAAAGAAAGAGAGAGATTAAATTATTTTAATTACCTTTTGAAGCCACCTCTCCCCTGTTGAGGTCAGACCTTGATGTGATTTGAATCAGTGCACATCAGGTGTTACTCTGTGGACATAGCAGCAATGTAAAAGTTAAAGGGATCTACGGCACAGAGCAGCAATAAAGGTTAAAAGGATCTACAGGACATGGCAGCAATGTGAAGATTAAAGGGATCTACAGGACATGACATCAATGTGAAGATTAAAGGGATCTACAGGACATGACAGCAATGTGAAGATTAAAGGGATCTACAGGACATGACAGCAATGTGAAGATTAAAGGGATCTACAGGACATGACAGCAATGTGAAGATTAAAGGGATCTACAGGATGTGGCAGCAATGTGAAGATTAAAGGGATCTAAACCATGTCCTGGGCTGCAGCAAGAGCAGAGTGGCCAGCAGGGCAAAGGAGGGGATTCTGCCCCTTTATGCTGCTCTCTTCAGACCCCACCTGGAGTACTGTGTGCAGTTCTGGAGCCTCCAACACAAGAAGGACATGGAACTGTTGGAGCCAGTCCAGAAGAGGTCACCAAGATGCTCAGAGGGCTGCAGCTATGAGGACAGGCTACAAGAGTTGGGGCTCTGCAGCCTGGAGAAGAGAAGGCTTTGAGGAGACCTTGGAGTAGCCTTCCAGTATCTGAAGGGGACCTACAGGAAGGCTGCGGAGGGACTATTTACAAGGGCTTATAATGACAGCACAAGGATGGGTTTAAACTGGAAGAGAGGAGATTCAAACTAGATGTTAGGAAAGGGTTCTTTACTGTGAGGGTGGTGAGACACTGGCACAGGTTGCCCAGGGAGGTTGTGGCTGCTCCCTCCCTGGAGGTGTTCAAGGCCAGATTGGATGAGGCCTTGAGCAACCTGTTCTAGTGGGAGCTGTCCCTGCCTGTAGTGGGGGTTGGAACTGGATGGTCTTTGAGGTCCCTTCCAACCTTGAACCATTCTATGATTCTTTGATTCTAGCCAGAGATCAGACTAAGGCCTGGCCTGTACTGCAGCTATATTTGCAATAAATTAAGGGGGTTTCTTCCTCTCTTTTTTTTCTTCTCCTACGACGTTTGCCGCAGTTCTTCCACAGCATGGTGTGGTGACTCAGGACTTCATGTGGAACCTTTGGGATGCAGAACCATCCTGGGATGAGTGGATGTGTTTTCACTATGGGCATTTCCTCAGCCTTGCATGCCACCTTGCCCTGCAGACCTGCAGTATGGAGAGACAGCCAGCAACGGCTTTTGCTGAAAGCAACTGCTAATGGCCTCTCACAGGTGATGGAGAGGAGGCATTTGTGGCCATTCAGCATGGCACTGACCCAAGGATCATTTCAGCTCAGGAATGGGCTCACAATCCTCAGCATGCAATGGGAGAGGGCTGGTTTGTAGGTATGGCTCCCAAAGCTTTCCATTTCAGGTTTCTCTGTTATGCTGGAGTGGCACTGGTTTGCTCCTTGGGCTTTTGCAGCCCTCTTCATCAGATGCATCTCCAGTGTCTGGATACTCTTTCACTAGATAATTAAACCTTCATTTGTTGCTTCCTTGCAGTCCCAGACTCTAAAACTACACCATTTCTCCCCGCCCCGTTAGGTTAGGATCACTTCCAACTTCCAATCCCCAATTTAGATTACATGCTCAGAAACTAACTCCAAACATTTACTGCGTTTGAAGGTCACAGTGCTATTGATTGATTTCCAGTTATAATGTATGTTGTCCTAACATGAGTTAAAAACATTCTGGGCTAAATCCAAAAATGCTGGGATCAAAGCATCTGGACTTGTTGCTTTCATGTTTGGCACATAAAGGGGCTGGCAGTCACCAATGTGGTCTTGGCTGGGCTATAGTTGTTTTCATTCTCTGATGTGAAACAGTTGGGAATCACAGACCCTCCAACAGTTATAGTGGACTAAATAAAAATTGGCTTAATAACCTGCCAAGCATTTGAAAGTGCCAGTCTCCACAGTTTTACACAACTTATTGGCTATGGCATGTTTTGCTTTTCATTTCTCTTGTGTGCAATTTCTTCTTCTTCTCTCATTTCCCCCCCCCCCTTCTTTCTTATTTTTTTTTCCTCCTTTCTTTCTTATATTTTTTTTTCCCAAGGAAGAATTTTCTATTAGATTGGACTTTTCCAGTTGAAATAGGTAAAGTCTTCATCTCATCAGACTCAGCCTATCACCTTTGATCGACTTCACTCATTCCTTTGGCAGCTCCATCGGATTTTTTTAATTATTGAAATAATTATTTTCTGATTTAAAAACACAAATAATAATTAAAAAAAATATATATATATATTCCCCCTCCCCCATCTAACTTATCACATAGGAAAATAAACAAGGGCCAACGTCTTGGCTTGCCTTGCCTTAAAGATATCCCAGCCCTGCATCTGCACGTCACCTTTTTCACTTTCCAAACCACTTTAAGAGGATTATTCCTAAAGTTGGGTTTTGGTTTGGGTTTTTTTTTTTTTAGTAGCCTCCCTAAAAGTCTTCTATTTATGTTTGCTGCTTATAAAATAGCATCCAGAGGCCATTGTGCAATGTGCTGCACATTGCCATCAAGCTCCAGAGACAAACAATGGAAACGCTTTGCAGATGGGAGCTGGTTTACAGATGGTGCACGGGGGGCAGGAGGGAAGGGAAGATTGGAGAGAGGAAGAAATATGGACGTTGGCCATGGTTGCGAAAGAAGCCAGTGGCAGAGCCAGGTACTTAACCCATACTCCCATCCAATTGCTTCCCTACTAATTAATTTTTCTCTCTCATCCATTTAGAAGACACATTATAATTTTTACACCCAACCCCCTCCCCCTTCTCTCACATTTCTAAGAAAATAAAGTGCTGGCAACTGACAAAACCCTAACTCTTCATAGATGTCCTATGCTCTCCAGTCACTTTGGCTCACTTCAAGGAACTCTGCAGTGGCTTTGGGAGTGCTGCTCCAAAGCAGAAAGAGAGGCTGCCCATAGTGAGGGCATGCTGGGCCAGAAAGGTCAAAGCTTCCAAAGTAAAAGAGCTGTTCCCACTATTTCCATCTGGGCATCAGCATCTCATTGGACATTAGTGTGAGGCTTATGCTCAGACACATTTTAGTGTAGTCTATTGTTCAGAGAGAGCAATGCTTGGTTGGGTTTGTTGGTCATAAAGGTTTCCCAGAATCACAGAATTAACCAGGTTGGAAAATACCTCTGAGATCATCGAGTCCAACCTATCACCTAACACCTTCTAATTAACTAAACTATGGCACTAAGTGCCTCATCCAGTCTGCTTTTAAACACCTCCAGAGGTGAGGACTCCACCACCTCCCCAGGCAGCCCATTCCAATGCCAATCACTTTTGCTGTGAAGAACTTCTTCCTAATACCCAGCCTAAACTTGCCCTGATGCAGTTTGAGACTGTGTCTGCTTGTTCTGTCACTGGGTGCCTGGGAGAAGATACCAACCCCCACTTGGCTATAATCTCCTTTCAAGTAGTTGTAGAGAGCAATGAGGTCTCCCCTGAGCCTCCTCTTCTCCAACCTGAACAACCCCAGCTCCCTCAGCAACTCCTCGTAGGGCTGTGCTCCAGCCCCCTCCCCAGCCTTGGTGTCCTCCTCTGGACACATCTAAGCACCTCAGTATCTTTCTTAAATTGAGGGGCCAAGAACTGGACACAGCACTCAAGTTGTGTCCAGTGCTGAGTACAGGGGCAGAAGGACTCCCTTGGTCCTGCTGGCCACACTATTCCTGATATAGGCCAGGATGCTATTGGCCTTCTTGGTCACCCAGGCACACTGCAGCCTCGTGTTCAGTCAGCTGTCGACCAGTACCCCTAGGTTGCTTTCTGCTTGGCTGCTCTCCCAAACAAAACAATTCCATAACACCACACTGCTCTTCTTGCTTCCCACTTTTAACAGCTAATCCACAGAAAAAGTGAATATTCTGTGTCCCCATCAGTGGTTCAGCCTTGCACTAGACCTCAGTGTTGAAGACTGCTGCGATAAACGTTCTTTGCTCCATCCCCACATGGCTTTCAGCAAACATTTCCCAAGGGACCCCACACTGTTAAACCCTTTTCAGCTGCCTGAGCTGAGATGCCTTGAATTCATGCAGCTGATACCACAGGGAAAACCAAGGAGATAAAAAGGACTGTATGGTCCTTATCATCTGCATGAGGAACAGAGTCTTCTCTGACTAATTTTTAAGCAGCTCATTTTCCACATCTCTGTGAAGCTTCCAATCAGTTCTGGGACAGTAAGTCTTGGACTAAGGACAGACTAAAACCAGTTAAAATGGATGGTTTAGAGATGGTCAGGACATGAGGGATGAAGTGTTTAAGTAAAGAGATGATTTCAGTTCTGGCACCTTTGGCAGGGCTGAACATCTCTTTAGGGCTTGTAATAAAGGAAAGACAAATCTACTGCTCAGAAAAGCAATGCTCAGCATAAAATAAAACCTCTTTACCATTAATACATAGTCTAGAGACAACTAAAAGTAAGTAAAATGAATATGAATTTGGCCTGCCCAAGGATTTTAAGGAGGGTTGGGTTGGGGTTTTTTTTTGTGTTCAGGTGAAACATTATCAGTGGATGCTGTGTGTGGCTCTATTTGCCACAGTTTGCTTCTCTTATGGCCATTAGAAAAACCCCTGCACATTCTTTCCGTGTCAAATAACATAGTCCAACAGTTACACCTAGCCTGAGTAGCAAAGAGTCTTTTTTTCCCCCCCTCTTTTCTTTATTTTCTTTTCTTTTCTTTTTAAATGTTTTGATTAGAAGTGAGTAAATGAGCATATGTGCAATTATATTTTTTTGGGTGCAACAGCTTCAAGCCGCCACGGTTTTGGCCTTTTATTTTATTAGCTAAAAGCTCACATATGGTTTCCATGTTTCCAAGCTGGTTTGAAGGATGCGATGGCTGAATTAAGCAATGTTTCTCCTTACTCCAATTCCCTCAGATACACTTAAAAAGTCCATTCAGATTATATATATATATATATATATAAAGTAAATTAAAGTTTATAATAAGGTTTATAATATTCAGAAGGTGGCTGGGTGGTGGTGACTAATACAGTGCTATCTTGTAAGTGCCCCTTGCACCCTGCAGGAACTGTTACAAGCCATGTTTCATAGCTTAAAATATGAAATCACTCTTAAGATCCTGTGGGGCAGAGTCACGCCTGAATGCCAACAGACTCCTTACAGGAACAAGGTTCGCCTTGTATCAGTGCAGGGGCCACCAGATAACAGCTCACCTCATGGGGTCACCGCTACGATTTGCAGCTCTTCCAGCACCTCCCAATGTTGGATCCAGGGGATTTTGGGTGGAACTTGAAAGCCCTCACTCAGCGTGGTCTGACAAAGCCTAGAAAAATGACCTGAGGGAAGGAGCTCAGGGTTATTTGATGCATAGCCATGAGGGTGATCAATGGAAGCTTAGCAGTGGGTAGGACAGAGGTCTAGAGAAGGGGCACAGCTCCAGGGAGGGTATGGAATGGAGGGAGGGGAATGAGTGTGCTGCAGCCTCAGAAACGGTCAAATTTGGGAGAGCAATAGGACTGAAGTACCATTATAGGCATATACACATACATGGAAGCTCAAGGGAAAGGGAAAAGGTGAGTGCTGCCACGTGGGAAAGGTGCCAGCTAGCTCCCGGTGCACCAAGGGTGCTTCTGAAAAGGCCAATCAGCAACTTTCCCACGGGGAAAGAAATCACCTGCAGAAATGCTGTGCTAGGACATTAGGCAAAGCTTCCCAACTGCAAAGGTTGTGAAGCAAGCACTTATTGAAAAGAATGAAGTTAGTGAGTCCCTTAAGAAGACGCTTTCAATAACTGCAGAGGCAAGCACATGTCAGAGATGGTCTTGGCATCAGAGCAGCAGCTTCACTATATGACCTCGCAAGGTCCAAGCCAAGCCCACATTTCTGTGAGCTCATGAAAATGCATCTGGCCTATCTGGAAGCACAGGAGTGTGGGACTTTTCTATTGCACTGGTGTGAATTCAGGGTATCTCTCTTGTACATCCCTCTTCTCTAGGCTACCAACCTAGCCAACAAGAAAACTCTCACGGTCTCGTTCCAGGGCTTCCTAATTTACTTTGCTCCACACATTTTTTGCTGAAGTGGAACAGGTTCAACACGCTGAGGTAACTAAATACCTCTTGCTAAACACCCGTGGCTGCTGCTGACAGTGGGTGTGACAATGAGGGGCTTTTTCAAAGCCACTTTCTGATCATAGCCAACGTTTGGAGTTGGAATAAGATGTTCAGAGACTGAAGTGTTTGTGATGCAATCTGTATCACATCTTACAGACAGAAATAAAAACTGGGTAGGAAGATACTGAGCCCAAACCTCTACCAGTTATCACTACAGGGAGGAGAGTCCCTGCTTACAGTACTTACCTGAGTGTTTACTGACCAGTTAGCCTTCTGCTCGAGTCAAGATTGAAGAATCAGTAATACAGACTTGCTTCTCCAAATCTTCAGGTTTCCATCTAAATCCATCCTAATCCAGAAAGACATGCAAGTTTGAACATAAACCATATCCATAGGTACACTTAAGTACAGGATTAAACAGTTTGTGAATAGGGTCCCTACATTACTAAGGCGTTGGCTGCTGGTCTTGGCTCTTTTTTCAGCTAAATTGAGATGGAAAAAAGGTTTCCACACTGGGGTGAAGCCAAAGGGGTTTTTTCTCTTTCTTTCTCTCTCCTTAATTTTCTTTCCCCCCCCCTTTTCTCCAACAGAACAAGAGAGATGCAGGACAACTGTTTCTATCTTGCTAATATCCTGGAATTTAGGTCTTCGGGTGTGGGAAATCCAAGACCCAATCTCTGCTCAGATGCAGTCAGCTGAGGGATGTAATCCCAATTCTCACACATGTTAGCTCTCCTGAGCACTGGGATATTTAAAGCAGCAGCATGCTTGTAATTTGGGTAAAGTCACAGACTAAGCACTGGAGACAGTGGAAGGTATGGTCTAAGCCCATCTGATCCTCCACTGAGCTTTGGTGTTAACAATTTTCTGATACTTATTTTAATTGAGGTGTTGTAACCAACACTAAACATGCAACTGATATTGGAAGAGGTGGTCATTATTTTTTTCCACTGCAGAGGGACCTTGCCAGGCTGGTGGAGTGAGCAGAGGCCAATGGGATGAGATTTAACAAGGCCAAGTGCAGGGTTTCACACCTTAGCCATAACAACCCCAAGCAGCACTACAGGCTGGGGACAGAGTGGCTGAGAGCAGCCAGGCAGAGAGGGACCTGGGGGTGCTGGTAGATAGTAGCTGAACATGAGCCAGCAGTGTGCCCAGGTGGCCAAGAAGGCCAATGGCATCCTGGCCTGGATCAGGAGCAGTGTGGCCACCAGGACAAAGTGAGGTTATTCTGCCTCTGTACTCAGCTCTGGTCAGGCCACACCTTGAGTGCTGTGTCCAGTTCTGGGCTCCTCAATTCAAGAGAGATGTTGAGATACTGGAATGTGTCCAGAGAAGGGCAATGAAGCTGGTGAGGGGTCTGGAGCACAGCCCTGTGAGGAGAGGCTGAGGGAGCTGGGGGTGTGCAGCCTGGAGAAGAGGAGACTCAGGGCTGACCTCATTGCTGTCTACAACTCCCTGAATGCAGACTGTAGCCGGGTGGGGTTGGTCTCTTCTGGCAGGCAAGCAGCAACAGAACAAGGGGACACAGTCTCAAGTTGTGCCAGGGCAGGTCTAGGCTGGATGTTAGGAGGAAGTTGTTGGCAGAGAGAGTGATTGGCATTGGAATGGGCTGCCCAGGGAGGTGGTGGAGTCGCCGTGCCTGGAGGTGTTGAAGCAAAGCCTGGATGAGGCACTTAGTGCCATGGTCTGGTTGATTGGACAGGGCTGGGTGCTAGGTTGGACTGGATGATCTTGGAGGTCTCTTCCAACCCACTTGATTCTATGATTCTGTATCAAACTCCCATAGCTTTGCCTGCAGCCATGAAGAAGGTGGTGACCACAGCTGTTTCTGAAAATCAGCTTTGCATATCATGTTTATGAACAGAATCACTGTCTGTGATTTCTGTTAAAAATGTAAACCTTGGAAGTCTTCCCTTCTTGAGTACCAGCAAGACAAAATAATCAAAACATTGAGAGTTTGGAGAACAAGTGAACACTGTGTTGAAAATTCCACGTAGTGCCTGGACTGGCCCACATAGCCGTGCAATGCACAAGATCAAGAGATGCTTCAGCCCTTCTGCTGACACTTGAAAAAAACCATTACAAGAGCAAAGGAGGAAAACAAAGTAATGGAAACATCCGCTTAAAAGGACCGTTTCCAATCACTGGTACTCCATTCATTACAGGCCTGAGTGGTTCCAGAGACAACAGAGAACTATGCATTGTTGCGATGCCAAGAACAAGAGAGGCAATAAGGATGTTGTGTTGCTTTTCACTCATGGCAATCTGAACGTTGTCGTGCCCTTCCCATCTTGCCCAGCAGCGTCCATCAGCCTGGGAGTTCCTGCCATTGTCTCACTCATGACTAAAGTGGGGTGGTGCTGGTGGTGATGGCATTTTGAGGCCCTTCCAGCCAGACACAGGTTGGTTTGGGTGCTGGCACCAGAAGTGAGTCTGCTTGCACAGTCCAAAGAGCAACATAAGGCTGAGGTGTTTAAGGCCAGGCTGGATGAGGCTCTGGCCAGCCTGCTCTAGGGTAGGGTGTCCCTGCCAATGGCAGAGGGCTTAGAACTAGCTGATCCTTGTGCTCCCTTCCAACCCTGACTGATTCTGTGATTCTAGGAGCAGGCAAGACAACAGGCAAGATTTCTGCTTAATTCAATGGGCAAGATTTCTGCTTAATGCATTGTCAAACAAAAAAGCTTTTATGAGAGGTAAGGTTTGTTTTTTTTTTAATGGGAGGTAAAACCCCAGCAGTCATTTAATTAAACCTCAAAGTCTTTAGAAAACCACATGGCTGAAGTTCTCCCAGGCTCACTGTGATAACCTTGTTAAACTTTGGACAACATTATTTAATCTGTGCTCTGTAAGCCAGACTTCTGCTATTTCCCCAGTGTCACTGCTGCATGGCAGTTGCCTACATTACAGCATGGACTCTCCAGCATGGTGAAAATGTCACCATGTGCTACAGGTATCTCAAGGGCAATTTGGAAAACTTCATCTGGAGGTTCAGGAAGCAATTTTGTCAGTGTCTAGTTCTGGCCTCCTCAATTCAACAGAGATGTTGAGGTAATGGAAAGTGTCCAGAGAAGGGCAATGAAGCTGGTGAGGGGTCTGGAACACAGCCCTGTGAGGAGAGGCTGAGGGAGCTGGGAGTGTGCAGCCTCAAGAATAGGAGGCTTAGGGGTGACCTCATTGCTGTCTACAACTACCTGAAGGGAGGCTGTAGCCAGGTGGGGGTAAGTCTCTTCTCCCAGGCAACCAGCAACAGAATGAGGGGACACAGTCTCAAGTTATGCCAGGGGAGGTCTAGGCTGGATGTTAGGAGGGAGTTCTTGCCAGAGAGAGTGACGAGCATTGGAATGGGCTGCCCAGGGAGGTGGTGGAGTCGCTGTGCCTTGAGGTGTTCAAGACAAGCCTGGATGAGGCACTTAGCGCCATGGTCTGGTTGATGGGGTAGGGCTGGGTGCTAGGTTGGACTGGATGATCTTGGAGGTCTCTTCCAAGCTGCTTGATTCTAATACAGCACTGTGGCCTTTTCAGAAAGCAAAGCAGCATCCTCTCATCAGAGTTTTCCTCCAACCTGTCTCTAAGAGAGGAGGGTGGGTGCACCGCTTCTGCTTAGAAGCCGAAAGACTTCTGCTCAAAATGAATCACTATGAACCACAGCGATTCATAGCGCTTAGATGTTGTACTGAGAGATTTGGTTTAGTCAAAGACTTGTCAGTGTGAAACTAATGATTGGACTCGGTGAGCTTGAAGGGCTTTTCCAATCTAAGAAACTGAAAATACTGCTTCCCCAAGTGGGGCAGAAATCACTTTACCTTGTCCAGTATTAGCTATGTGGAGGTTAACAGGCCAACGGACCACAGCCAGGAGCAGGGCATCAGCTGGCACAGCCTGGTGTAAAGCCCATTGTGCTCTATTGCCGAGTTTGGCTCAAGCCAGAACGGGTTAAGAAACGGGTACGTGTGGTGAAATTGTGCAACTTGTATTGTTTTGGCACTACACAGATTGTTAACTAACGATCTTGGCTGAGATAGAGCTTTCTTTGATCTTTCCTTTAGGGCCTCTTGTAACTTAAGCTTACCCAAGAATGTATGGAAAGAATACATATCCCCTTTATGCCAACCAGTGAAGGTTTGCATTTGCAAAGACTATTTTTGTTGTGCTATTTTTGCGTCCCGCTGCAGTTTTCTGCATCCCTTCAATGCAAAAGTAAACAAACATCCATACATCTGGGAGCAGATTTCCAAGCAGAGCTCAGCGCCAGCATTTCCCCCCCCTACCCCTTTTCTAAGTGCTCAGCACCCACGACGGGGCCAGATTTTTAAAGCCAGTTCAGCTAAACCAGGGCCAGGTTTCCACAGAAACATGGAGCTCTGGAGGCTCCCATAGTGACAAATATGCACAGATTCATCATTTAACTCATCCTCCCACCCAGGGCCGATAAAATGACATAGTAAGAGAGCAGTAATAACATCAGCTATTGATAATAGCAGCAACGACCCTAGCAGGGACGCCGAAACAGCTGGGAGGAATGTTGGCCATGGAGGGTGATTGCTCAAGTCCCCAGTGAAGACCTGAGTGTTTGCTTATGTTCTTGCTTGGCAAGATACGGCACTATCAAGATATTATTCAGTGTTTGAGTAAGAGGATCATTTCTGACATGCCACTGATTCCTTGAAACATAAGAAAGCCATTGGGAAGAGAGATATGCCATTGGTAACTGCTCTTCCTCGCCGATTTACTGGCCCTAACCCTGATTTATGAGGTGCAGCTCTGGACAGGATGTTGCCAGTTGAGGCTGTTATATAGCATGTCAGCTGCAGAATTTAGGGATGACCTACGTCCTGTGGGGAAACGGCTCTGCACTGGATGGGAGGTGATCTGAGCAGGTGTTTTCCATCTCCAGCTTCTATGGTGAAGAGAGACATTCAGTGTGATGACTGCCAAGTGTACATTTAATTGGATAGGAGAGATAGCTGGGTGAGCAGAGCAGGGAAGTCTTGCCCTTAGTCATACAAATGTGAGGGTGACAGAGCACTGGAACAGGCTGCCCAAGGGGGTTGTGGAGTCTCCTTCTCTGGAGATATTCAAAACCTGCCTGGGTGTGTTCCTGTGTGATATGCTCTGGGTGATCCTGCTCTGGCAGGGTGGTTGGACTGGATGAGTTTTTGAGGTCCCTTCCAGGCCCTGACATTCTGTGATTCTGTGAAATAGCCTCATGTATTTCTTTCTGCTCCAGTCCCTCCTGTTTCATGTTTCCTCTCCACAAACATTCGACTGAATCGAACTAATGGAAAAGCAATGCCATGGTCTCATGCAAAAGAGTTACTGGAAGTCATTTTTTTGCACAGAGGAAAACACTTGTGCTGGTAATGAGGGGACAATAATGTCATGTGCCAGATAAGCCACGCGGTCAGATGTTGAGTATCTGACCAACATCTGACTACCCAACACAAGAGCAGCAAATAATCACAGAACGTTAGAGGCCGGAAGGGACCTCAAAAGTTCATCCAGTCCAATCCCCCCTGCCAGAGCAGGATCACCTATACCAGATCACACAGAAACACATCCAGCTGGGTCTTGAGTATTTCCAGAGAGGGAGAATCCAAACCACTATTTGTTGAGAAATCAATAAGAAAAAAAAAGGGGGGAGGGGAAAGTCACAGAATAAGAATTACATAGCTCAGCTACCTTGTAAGAAACTCCATAGCCTGTTGGGAAAAGCACTCCTTGCCTGCAACTCCTTTGCATGCCACCTCTTTTTCATAAGATCTTTTTTTTCCAGCACTGTAACAACAACAACAAAAATCCTCAAACCCAAACAAACCCACACTTACTTGCTCACTGTTTGTAACACTCTGCAACTTCAAGCATTCTTCCTCCCCAGTGCAAACATTCTTCCTCAGAGAGGCAGCAGCAGAGCCCCGCTAAGATGCTTAAGAGGAGGTCAAGAGAAAAGCCATTTACCAGGGGAATCTCTTCCACTCCTTCATACATTTTTATTGCTACCTATACACACAGTGCTCTCTCTCTCAGAGGCTGGGATGAATAAATATGCCTCTTTTGAGCAAACATTTCTAATGCTATTTGAGCACAGGGGAAGAACATTTTCAGCTTAAAAATGATACCACCACCACATTTGCTTTTTTTTGCCCTTCGCCTCCCCCTTCCCGAGCTGCAGTTGACATTAAAATATGCAGACAGACATCCAGCATGAGGCTCAGGAAAGCATGTTTCTTTTGGCCACTTCCACCAGAGAATTTCATCTCAAAATGAAATACAAAAGACTGAAGTCCGGGGGTGGGAAATACAAAAGAGAGATTTGTTTGTAGATGAATCGCTCCATGCAAATCCATCAGAACTTATCAGTGTAATTGTTCATTAATAACAGACTTGGAAGACACTTAAAAAGGTGTCTCCTCCTTTGAACTATCTGAAGGCAGAGAGCTCTGGTGATGTACTCATGCACAGGCTTCACTTGGAGTAAAGGGATGGCCTTTGTCTCCTCTTCTACCAGCTGAAGGGCAGCAGATATGTCTCTGGGCCACTTTGGGGCATTCTGAACTCAGCACTTGGTGGCAGATCCACCCCTGGGTGAGGAGCTTATTCCCTATTTTTCACATAATCACAGAATGTCAGGGGCTGGAAGGAACCTCCAAAGCTCATCCAGTCCAAGCCCCTTGCCAGAGCAGAAGCACCCAGAGCAGATCACACAGGAACGAATCCGGGAGGGTTTTGAATATCTCCAGAGAGAGAGACTCCAACCCCACCCTGGGCAGCCTGTTCCAGGGTTCTGTCACTCTCACAGGGAAAAATTTCCTCCTCATATTTCCATGGAACTTCCTATGCCTCAACTTGCCCCCATTGCCCCTTGTCCTGTCATTGGGCATCATCGAGCAGAGCCTGGCTGCATCCTCCTGACACTCACCCTGCACATATTTATAAACATTAATGAGGTCAAAGCATTAAAGAGGTTTCTCACCTTTTCATACCCAGATTTTAGATTGCTGAGGTCAGGGAGCAGTGTGAGATGATGGAGGCATGAGCTGGACCTCTGGCCACTATCTCAGCTGTGTTAGTAATGGTGGTTTCAGGAGGCCTACTCAGACGCTAAAAGTTAAGCAGTGCTAAAGGGATTTCCTGGCCGGGGACCGAGGAGGGTAATTAGCCTCTGTAAGGATCCCTCTCCACAGAGCTGCAAGAAACTTCAAACCCCACTGACTTCACTGGCACTTCAGGGCACTCAGCACCTTCCAAGATTAATTCCTCGACCAGGGAGAGGTCTAGGAACATATATATTAGAGCACTTTACATCTTCAGCTGCAGTAGGGCTCTTTCTGGTGAGCCTGACAAAGGACAGATTATATTTTACTCTGTGCCATAAACTTCAGCAAGCTAAGAATTCAGAAAATACCCTGTTCTGTGGCTCTCCTTGCCTTGACATGAAATATTAAACACCGTTTACCCAAGGAACATTATTGGACACAGATGTCTGCTATCACATTCAAATTGGTCGAGTCAATCTGGGTTTATGTATTTGCTTTACTTAAGCGTTTGTATAAACCCAAGTGCGCCCTGACAGTAATGATTTCACAACGTACTAGATTCAATTAAGGAGACAAATATGCATTTACATTTTTACTGAACTTGCTTCACACACACACACACACAAAGCTTCAGCTCCAACTTATTTTTTTGGCATTTGGTGGAAAATAAAGGCATAGAAAGGGTGCCATCTACTGAGACACTCAGACGGTAGTGAGGAGGGGGAAAAAGGCAAATTATAGAATCACACAATGGTAGGGGTTGGAAGGGAGCTCTGGGAGCTCATTTAGTCCAACCTGCCTGCTAAAGCAGGAGCATTCAGACCAAGTTGTCATGGATAATGTCCAGGTGGGTTTTGAAAATCTCCAGGAAATCATAGAATCAACCAGACTTTTAAAGAGACCTTCAAGATCACCTAGTCCAACCTAACAAAACCTCTCCAAAGGTTTACCTCCAAGATCATTCAGTCCAATCTAACAAAACCTCTCTAAAGGTTTTGTTTCATCACTGCCTTCACTTCAGCCCAGATGCAAGCTCATGATTGATCAGAGATGAATCACAGAATCATAGAATCAGTCAGGGTTGGAAGGGAACACAAGGATCATCTAGTTCAAATCCCCCTGCCATGGGCAGGGACACCTTACCCTAGATTAGACTGGCTAGAGCCTCAGCCAGCCTGGCCTTAAACACCTCGAGGGATGAGGCCTCAACCACCTCCTTGGGCAACCCATTCCAGGCTCTCACTACTCTCATGGTGAACAACTTCCTCTTCACGTCCAGTCTGAATGAGATGTGAGCCTCCTGCTTCAAAGTGTAGTTACAGAGCTGTTGGTAGGCATGGTAGACTTCCCTGTGTGGAATGGTTTAGGTTGAAAGGAACCTCAAAGATCATCTAATTCCAACATTCTCCCATAGAATCATGGAATCAGCCAGGTTGGAATAGACCTCCAAGATCATCCAGTCCAACCTAGCACCCAGCCCTAGCCAATCAACCAGACCATGGCACTAAGTGCCTCATCCAGGCTTTGCTTGAACACCTCCAGGGACAGCAACTCCACCACATCCCTGGGCAGCCCATTCCAATGCCAATCACTCTCTCTGGCAAGAACTTCCTCCTAACATCCAGCCTAGACCTCCCCCATCACAACTTGAGACTGTGTCCCCTTGTTCTGTTGCTCGTTGCTTGGGAGAAGCGACCAACCCCACCTGGCTACAGCCTCCCTTCAGGTAGTTGTAGACAGCAATGGTTTTATATATGCCTGTGGAAAGGCAGCCACAGATAGCACCTTAATAAATCGCTCAGTGAGCAAAGCAATTACCAGGGTGTAGGTGATGCCAGCTCCAGCTCCCTTTTGTAGCTCAGCAGGTCTGAGTCCACCTATTCCTCTGGAAAACCCAAGCGAAACGAATCAGTCTCTGTCATCACAGTCCATGCATACCTTTTGTAAGCAATGGATGGGCAGCTCATTCCAGTCCCTGACCACTCTCTCCATTAAAAACTTTTTCCTAATGTCCAATCTAACCCTCCCCAGCCTCAGCTTGAGGCCATTCCCCCTTGTTCTGTCTCCAGTTACCTTTGAGCCCAGCAGCAGCCTCTCCACAATGTCTCTTCAGGTAATTGTAGACAGCATCGAGGTCTCCCCTCGCCCTCTTTTTCAGACTAACCATCCCCAGCTCTCTTAGTCACTCCTCATAAGATTTATGCTCCAGGCCCTTCCCCAGCTTTGTTGCCCTCCTCTGGACCCGCTCCAGCACCTCCACATCTCTCTTGTATTGCAGTGCCCCAATCTGAACACAATATTGATGACAAGCCTATTAATACTACAGTAAAGAGGCAACAGAATAGGTTATTTTTCATTTATGGGCCACCTTCTTTCCCCCACTACTGGTTCCCAAAGCATCCCAAGTGTGTGTCCAACACACCTCCATTAAACTGAGTCCTCACCAGACTTGCAGACACAGCTTTATCTTGGTCTTTGCAGATGCAGACAGGCCAGAGGTTTTCACAGGTTTGCCAGACTTTCTTGTGTTGGGACTGGGGTAGCAATAACATACTTGGGAAAATAATTGTGAAACACTAACAAGTCCTTATTGTTAACAGGTGTTTCTGGCTGAGATTCCTCCAGGGCAACTTGGACAAGGCACCACAGTGGAGTTGGTAATGGCATTCTTCCCAGAGGGACCTTCAAAGTCTCTTGTGTGGTGCTTTGTATTCCTGGCAGCTAAGTCAGGAAGAACCCCAGTTTTCAACATCCTCCTTCATGCCTACTCAAAAGAAAACATTAATTTATCAGCTGTAATGTTTTTTACATCTCCCAGGACTTGGCACACAGAGAGAGTGATTTGCCATTGAATGGGCTGCCCAGGGAGGTGGTGGAGTTGCTGTCCCTGGAGGTGTTAAAAAAAGCCTGGCTGAGGCACTTAGTGTCATGGTGTGGTTGGTTGGCTAGGGCTGGGTGCTAGGTTGGACTGGATGAGCTTGGAGGTCTCTTCCAACCTGGATGATTCCATGATTATTCTATTCTATTCTATTCTATTCTATTCTATTCTATTCTATTCTATTCTATTCTATTCTATTCTATTCTATTCCATTCTAACATGTGATAGTGCATCACAGGGCACTGGAGCACCAGTTCTGTACGGGAGGCAACCAGCACTGTGCATTTGTTGCTTCTGCAGTTCCTGAAGTGTGCAAGGTCTGTTCTCTGCTTGCACAAAGACTCAACTGGGATGTGCATTAAAATGGATTTATTTTAAACTGTTGCCAGGTTTAGGTGAAGTCCTTCTCTCCCAAACTCTTAAAGACCTGTTTGATTTTTTGACCAGAGCAGGCAGGCCTGGGTCTCCAGAGGACCCAGTGGAGTAGTCTGTGGGAGGCTGCACCCCTGGGAGTAGCACTGGGGGTTTTCCTCTATAAAAAGCAAATGTATCCAAAAAATTCAAGCTAAAGCTTTTTAGTTGAAAGTAGAAATTGGAAATGGGAGAAAATTCACTGCAAATTTGTCATGCTACAGTACTTAGGATTTTAGGGTAATAAAACTGGACTTAAAGGGCTGGATGCATTGCCCCAAGTCACTTCTCTCTGTCATCCCCCCCTAGACAGCACATTATCAAATCAGTGACACTGAGCTTTGAATTAATCATAGAATCAGTCAGGGTTGGAAGGGACCACAAGGATCATCTAGTTCCAACCCCCCTGCCATGGGCAGGGAAGCCTCACAGTAGATCAGGCTGTCTAGAGCCTCATCCAGCCTGGTTTTAAACACCTCCACAGGTGAGGCTTCCACCACCTCTGTGGGCAACCTGTTCCAGGGTCTCACTACCCTCATGCTGAAGAACTTCTTCGTAACATCCAGGCTGAATCTGCCCATTTCTAGCTTTGTTCCATTCCCCCCAGTCCTACCACTACCTAACATCCTAAAAAGTCCCTCTCTAGATTTCTTGTACCCCCCTTAAGATACCAAAAAGGCCACAATAAGGTCACCTCAGAGCCTTCTCCTCCTCAGACTGAACAGCCCCAACTCCCTCAGTCTCTCCTCACAGCAGAGCAGCTCCAGCCCTCTGATCATCCTCATGGCCCTTCTCTGGACACCTTTCAGCACATCCATATCCCTCTTCTTCAAAGAATCCCAAGAGGAGGACAGCCTCAGCTCCCACTCCACATCAAAAGGGTTTGCAAGAAGAAACCAAATCAAACCAAGCCCCCACCAAGAGTCTTCCAAAGATGTGAGGATTTTCCAGGTGCTTGACATCTACCTTAGTTTTTGTAATACAGCTTAGAGAAAGGATTCCCCTCGGATCAGAGGGGAGACTTTGCTACAACAATGTCTGTGCTGGCAAACCACCTCCTTTCAACACATTCTTGAGTTTGTATTTTAAGTGGTTTTGCCACGTTGGCAGCCAAAACTAACTATTTTCTGATCAAATTCACTAGTTCTTGTAAAAAAAATTAACATAGGACTGTGAATAGTTCTAAGAGCCTTTCAAGGTGTCTGTTCAAACCTTTTGCTTTTGAAAGGTGGAGAAGGGCTCCAGAAAAAGGCTTGAGCACAGCAATACCCTGGCCAAGCTGCTCCTTCAGGGCTGCCTTCCCTCATTACCCAGGAATATGGTGGCTATTTAATGTGATGCTATTATGCCTGCTGCTCTGCACTTCATATATACCCTTAAGGTTGAAGTAATAATTAAGAGCAGCCTTCTCATTGCGCCTGCTAATTCAAGGCCAAGATCCACAACAGCTACCACAACATAAATGTCAAATAGAAAAGGGGGGGAAAAAAAGCAAATGGATGGGCAGGAATTACCCTCCCAGCCCCTGCTTGCACCAGTCTTATTCTTCACTAACGACATCCAGCAGGGGATCCCACTGTGTGTCCTACAGGAGCCGTAAATCATTGGGAACTGGATTGCTGGTGGAAAAAACTGCAGCTGGAAAACCAGAGAATTTTCATTAAGTCACTTTGTAAGTAACTTATGGCATGCTAGGACTTACAGAATAACAAAGTGGTGATGGGCCAGTTTCTTGTTAATGAGAACTGGAACAACAGGGCAAAAGCTTGGAATGAGTTTGGTTGGAAGAGATCTGTAAGATCATGAATTCCAATCATTAACCCCGTGCTGCCAGGTCACCACAAACCCACGTTCCTCAGTATCACATCTACACACCTTTTTAATCTCTCCAGGGATGAGACAGCCAACCATGGCCCAGGCTGCAGCAAGAGCAGCATTGCCAGCAGGGCAAGGAAGGGGATTCTACTGCTTTGCTCTCCTAAGACCCCACCTGCAGTCCTGTGTGCAGTTCTGGATCCCCCAGCACAAGAAGGACATGGAACTGTTGGAGCCAGTCCAGAGGAGGCCACCAAGATGCTTAGATGGCTGCAGCAGCTCTGCTATGTGGACGGGCTACAAGAGTTGGGGCTCTTCAGCCTGGAGAAGAGAAGGCTTTGAAGAGACATTATAGTGGCCTTCTAGTGTCTGAAGGGGACCTACAGGAAGGCTGGGGAGGGACTATTGACAAGGTCTTGTAATGACAGGATGAGGAGTAACAGGTTTAGACTGGCAGAGGGGAGATTTAAATTGGATGTTAGGAAGAAATTCTTTACAGTGAGGGTAGTGAAATACTGGCACAGGTTGCCCAGAGAGGTCCTGGATGCTCTCTCCCTGGAGGTGTTCAAGGCCAGGCTGGATGAGGCGCTGAGTGACCTGTTCTAGTGGGAGGTGTCCCTGCCTATGGCAGGAGATTAGAACTGGATGACCTTTGAGGTCTCTTCCAATCTAAACCATTCTATGCTGATTCCACACTTCCCTGGGCAGCCTGTTGCAGAGCCCGGAAAACACGTTAGGGAGAAATATTTTCCTGATGCCCAACCCAAACCTCCCCTGGTGGAACGTGAGGACATTTCCTCATCCATTTGCTTGTTACTTTGGAGAAGAGATTGACCCTCACCTTGCTTCAACCTCCTTTCAGCTACTCACAGAGAGCAATCAGTGGGAACATGGTGCATTTCCACCTCAAAAATGGCTCCAATTCAGCAGGCAATGTAGGTTTGGTCAAGTCTCGTGTTTCCAGCCTGGAAAGCATCTTCAAAGCAAGGGACAGAGCTGAGACAACTCTTGAATTTCACACCATGTTTCCTTCAGATTTCTGGATGAAGTAAGGAGGACTTGTAGGTAGAAAACAAACATCACAGAATCCCATAAACACGCAGGCTGGCAAAGCCCCTCAGGATCACCAAGTCCAACCTACAACCCTACTCTATGAGATTCACCTTAAACCATATCCCCAAGCAAAACAGCCAAACAACCCTTAAACACATCCAGGGTGGGTGACTCCACCACCTCCCTGGGCAGCTCATAAACATCTTACCATGGATGTGAAGTACAGAAACTTCTGCGCATCGGAACGCTGCAAATTGTGGTTTACTTTTGGTAAGAGACCAGTAGAAGCTCTGAGGCCACCTTAAGCTGAAGTGGATCTGTGGACAAACATGGTGACATTGGGATAAGACCATCCCCTTCCTATGTTTGTGCAGCCTTGGCTTAGTTGGACCATGGTCTGCACCTGATGCTAATAGTACTTCGTTAATTAGCCAAGATACAACCTCTGAGGAGCAACGAGCCCAGCTCTTTGATCTCTTACACCAAGAAATCACAGATGTTAAAACAATTAATTAGTTTAATTATCATTAGGCTCTTAGAGTCACTAGAGGGAGATGTGAGCACGTGCCTTAAGCCAAAATATTACATCTGGAGTGGAAAAATACATACAGTAGATGATGGCATGAGGCATTTTAAACATTAACTATAATATCTACACCACATGCAGCTTCTCAAGATGTTTTACTGTCATCAGCTTACTAAAAGATAAAGATTTATTGGGCTATTACTGAAAAGGAAGAGAGATACTGCCAAATGGCATGGACAGTTAGATGACTACTTGCTGACATCTTTATTCATATATAAAACAACATAACCAAGTTGTATGGTTTTAACTGCCATACTTTAAGGAACCAACAAAGCAGTGCCTTATCATACAGAACTTGTAAGTAATTTTTAAATCACTCCTGGTCCTTGGATTTTGTTGTTTGTTTGTTTTCACTATGTGCACACAGTGTGCTCTGTTAGCACTCTGTGAACTTGCAGTGCTGAGTTAAAGAAGAGATAAGCAGTGCTGGCCACAGATTGACTTTACAGCATCTGAAGAAGCTGAGAGGACCATACCAAGGAACAAGGCTCCCTGGATCAGATCACAGCCACAAAAATAACTTTTCTTCCAATGCCATGCATCTCTTGCAGGCATAGAGGAATGTCTGAAGTTCTGCAGAGATGTGGCTTTACAGGTTTAGTGCTGAGTTAGAGAAGAGATAAGCAGTGCTGGCTACAGATTGACTTTACAGCATCTGAAGAAACTGAGAGGACCATACCAAGGAATGGTCCTTCCTGGATCAGATCACTGCCACAAAAATCACTCTTGTTCCAATGCCATGCATCTCTTGCAGGCATAGAGGAATGTCTGAAGTTCTGCAGAGATGTGGTTTTACAGGTTTAAGGCACAAACCAACGTTAACGCTCCGTAGGTTGTGGTTTAACAGTCCCATGTCCCTTAATAGCAGCCACTGAGACTGAAAGGTTAGTGCAATAACAACAATTTCTTTGAACAGTATAAGTAAGAGGGAAATTACTGAGTTGCAACCATTCCAGAACTATCTTTATAACAGATGTTAAAAAGATGACAAACCAAACGAATTTAATTATTCTACTCCTTGTTGAAAACTGTGTGAAAAGTGAAGTAAATCACAGACGACAAAATCCAGCGGTGCTGGAGATCTCAATTTAAAGTGCTCGACCTAAAAAAGTGAACACTAAGCCTGAGCCTGCAGAGCTGCTCTGCCAGAAGTTTGCTAGCCACATCTGTCCGCTTTTTCCCTGACAGCTTGATCTACTGTTCCCCCTTTGTTACACATTTTGAGTTCAATTTAGCATGCTACTTCCAATTAACCAGCGCACACTTACTGCGTTATTTGGCGTTAAACAGACACATGTGTTCCTTTAGCTCCTGCCAACCTGAGAAGACAATACCCTTAAGGTGAACTGGTGAGTATTAGGCTCTGGGATGTGTCCAAGAAGGCTGATGGAAGCCCACAGGTGTGAGGTTTCAAATGCTTTCAAAGTGCTTCGTGCCCAAGTCTTCCAGAAACGTTACACAACTTCATAACCAACCTCTTCCAACAGGATTTATGCTGTGCTTTGAATATTTCTAACACTCTGAAGATCAAGGGCCACAAATCTCTACTTATCAGGCTCAGTCACTGGACAAGGTGCTCTGGTCAGGTATCAGCTGTAAACCCAACAATGGCTAGGCCATTATTTATTCTACACCAATTACCAACAAGCAGGTGTGATGTCAGTGTTTGCTCTGAATGTGAGTCAGTTGAACAGAACACAGTTCCATAGAATCATATAATCAGGGTTGGAAGGGACCACAAGAATCATCTACTTCCAACCCACCTGCCATAGGCAGGGACACCTCACACTAGATCAGGCTGTCCACAGCCTCATCCAGCCTGGCCTTAAACACCTCCAGGGATGGGGTTCTGACCACCTCCCTGGGCAACACCTTCCAGGGTCTCACCACCCTCAACATAAGCCTAATGTCTCAAGACTATCAATAAGGAGAAAACAAGAACAAGTTTTAATGACATGTTTATATATATAAAAACAACCAAACCCACAAAACAACCAAAAACCTTTGACTATGATCTGGGTACAACAGAAAGTACAGTATAGCTTTGAGCTACACCCCACAGACCCTTTGAAGAGGGGTTACAAATTCACAGAGACATCATATTGCTATGCAAGTGCTTATCACAAAGCAACAAAAAGAATGGAAGAAACAATTTATGCTCTACATGGCTGAGATTTGGTGGTTACCACTGCAAATTACTTGCCACAGCATTAGGATTTCAAGCTTTGACCCTTCAAAATCATTACTGGGTGCAGTCACAGCTTGTGGATGGAGCTACTGGGGTCAGCCACAGGCCAGTGTGCAGGAAAAGCCCTTCATGAACTGGGGGGCTGAGAAGATTTCCAGCCTTACCATAAAAAAGTAACACAAGGAAGGGAGGATGGAGGTTTCTTGGTCCACCAGCTCTTTCGAGGACTCTTCCTGAGCTTGTCTTTGCTCTGATAAGCAGCTAAACTCTCACAGCAATGTTATTAGTCGCCACTGGATCAACACTACGAAGCCATGGTGGCTCCAAAAATGTGTCTTTGGCTCTTCTGGGAAGGACATAAAGGTAGAATTTCTATGTTTGTCCCCTTGGCAACTCCTGACACTATGATGGTTATTACTTACCTAAACAGAGATCCGCAGCCAATCAAAATAATCTGGTTGGCAAGCAAGCTGGGCAAACTTTAATAGCTAGGGTTCTTCAACACAAAAACGATAAAAGTAGAATAATAATCTTTGGCAAGGGAAGCAGGGGGGAATTTTTTAAAGTTCTGATTGTTTTGCTCTGAGAACAGTGTTAGAAATGCTGCAGTCTAACTTAAAACGTGTCCATGAGTTCACCACGCGTGAAATTCTGGACCCACTGAGTTACGCTCGACTCCTTTCCACTCTTCGCAAGCTGAGGTTATCTGGAAGCCACAAGAAGGTGTGAGAGTGGGGAGCTGGCACAGGAGGTGCACGGTGGAAATAACTGAAATGTCTTTCTGAAAGGAGTTATCTGTGCATGCAAGTGTGCTGCAGAGGAATATACACAGCGGTTCTTTTCAAGGCAGCATAATTAACTTCAGCCTCCTGGGAACCAGAGAGCCAAAAAAGACATTGAGCAAGTGGAAGATGGACAGAAATTTAAATACAAACCCCATTCTCAATGAAGTTTTCACTTTCATTTTCAGCAAGCTCTGGTGCTGTGTTCAGGACAGCATCATGATTAGACAGGGATGGGCAATAGGTTGGATTGGATGATCTTGGAGATCTCTTCCAACCTGGTTGATTCTATGATAACCCTGACAGTTTTTCACCTGTTATTTGATGAAGGAAATAAGCAGTTACATTAACAGGAACTAAACTCATTTGCCACAAAATACATCTATGGAGAAGCTAAGTTAGTAGATTTGAGGCTCACACCTTGAGCCAGATCTTGGGTGCAGTGTCCAGTTCTGGGCTCTTCAATTCAAGAGAGATGTTGAGGTACTGGAACTTGTCCAGAGAAGGGCAACAAAGCTGGTGAGGGGCCTGGAGCACAGCCCTGTGAGGAGAGGCTGAGGGAGCTGGGGGTGTGCAGCTCAGGGGTGACCTCATTGCTGTCTACAACTACCTGAAGGGAGGCTGTAGCCAGGTGGGGTTGGGCTCTTCTGCCAGGCAACCAGCAACAGAACAACCAGGGGACACAGTCTCAAGTTGTGCCAGGGGAGTTCTAGGCTGGGTGTTAGGAGGAAGTTGTTGCCAGAGAGTGATTGGCATTGGAATGGGCTGCCCAGGGAGGTGGTGGAGTTGCTGTCCCTGGAGGTGTTGAAGCAAAGCCTGGATGAGGCACTCAGTGCCATGGTCTGGTTGATTGGCTAGGGCTGGGTGCTAGGTTGGACTGGATGATCTTGGTGGTCTCTTCCAACCTGGTTGACTCTATGATTCCATGATTCTATGATTTTCCATGAAAAAGTACATGCTAAGAAAGACTGTTTTGCAGGCAGAAAATTTGCTATTTGATTGTCTGCATTAAGGAGCAGAAACAAAACATATTAATGACATTGCAATCGAGTGAACTGCCTTAATTAATAGCTAACAATGCAAAGTTTTGGCTCTTCTTCCAGAAAATGACATCCTGTAAACATTTTCCCTGCCTTCTGAAAACAAAAAGTGAAACCCTTCAGAAACAGAGAAGAAAGAAAAGATGTCCAAAACTACCCCATCGAAAGTAATCTTCTAATAATTCTGAGACATTTAATATTGAGGGGTTTTCACCTTTCTGTCTTGGAATCAGGTCATATTAAGCAGAATGACCTTTTTAGTGGCACTGAAGGGAACTTTTTTCCCCTCAAGGCAGCAACATAAAGAAGCTAAGAAGTGTTTTGATGGAGGAATGGATGAAAGAGACTCTTGCAAGTGAAGGGGTTTGTATGAAGTGATAGTTTTAGACTTAAAAAAACACCCAACTTTGCTGAGGTATTTCCCAGGCAGATCTACTTGGGCCTCTGGTACATTGGTGCAGGCTCAGTGTCTCAGGCACTTAGTAAACGTGTTTCATCATGTACCTAAAATACTTAACACAAAAATCTAGTATACTGCATATTTTCCTTTATACTACATATTTACACTTCTACTAGCAAGGTACTGTGGAAAATGTAAACAAGTATACAGGGGTGTAAATAATATGGCTTAAGAAAAGTCCTCTCTCCTCTCCCCTTTGAATAGCTGCTCTAATCACATATTAGTTAGACCTAGATAAAAAAAAAACACTACATCTTATAAACTGCTGTCAAACAGCAAAACATTAGCTCTTGGCTTTGATGTTGAGCTGCTGAGTAGACTTAAACCAGTCACTGGGCATCCTTCCCTACACTGAAGGGCTGGCATACTGGAATGGGGCCAGGACAGGGCCACTGAGGTAATTGGGGCTGATACAGCTGGCTCTGAGGGCAGAGTTTTCTTAGTCTTCAGAGGGGAAGACCAAGGGGAGGTATCACTGCTGTCTTAAACTACCCCATGGGGGCTGTAGATGAGGTGAAGCCAAACACTTATCAAGGATGCACACCGAAAGGGTGAGAAGTAGAAGATCAAAACTGGAACTGATGAGGTGAAGCCAAACACTTCTCAAAGATGCACACTGAAAGGATGAGAAGTAGAAGATCAAAACTAGAACTGATGAGGTGAAGCCAAACACTTCTCAAAGATGCACACTGAAAGGATGAGAAGTAGAAGATCAAAACTAGAACTGATGAGGTGACGCCAAACACTTCTCAGAGATGCACACTAAAAGGGTGAGAAGCAGAAGATCAAAACTGGAACTCTGGAAATTCTGATTAGAATTTAGGAGAGAGGAAAAACCAAAAATGCAAGTATAAAGTTCTCCCTGGGATAACAGCTCAAAGAGGTAGTGGAAGGTCCATCCTTAGGAGACATTCAGAACTCATCTGGATGAATCTCCAGCAATCTCTTTTAACTTTGAAGCTGACCAAGCTTTGAAGGGAAGCCTGGACCTTCAGAGGTCTCCCACAACTTAACTTTGTGATTCTACAAAAGCCTTGACTATAACATGACTCTTGCAGTTTGGCTCTGCTGCAAACACACAAGATCAAAATGTCAGTTGCTCAACTTGGGTCATTCCTCTCCAGCAGTTATATCTAATTAAGATCATATCTAATTGTCTCACACAAGAATTACCTTATTGGTTCCAGCCCAGTGAAACCATCCCAAATTGACATAATTGTAGGATCAGACCCAGGCCATCACATCTCCAAAAGAACACATGAAATGTCACAGCTGACAGTAAAGCCTTGCTGAGAGCCACACTTCTGACTAGTTTTGGACAACAACAATGCTGTCACATTTACACTGAGTAAACTTCCCAGAGACATTCAGAAAAGGGGGCATACAGAAGGGCTGGGGAGGGACTACTGGCAGGGACTATATGACAGGACAAGGAGGAATGAGTTGAAACTGGCAGAGGGGAGATTGAAACTGGATGTTAGGAAGAAGTTCTTTACAGGAAGGGTGGTGAAACAGTGGCACAGGTTGCCCAGGGAGGTTGGAGATCACTGAATGTGATCAAAGATCACACTCTGTGATCTCCAATCTCACTGGAGGTGTTCAAGACCAGGCTAAATGAGGCCTTGAGTGACCCGTTCTAGTGGGAAGTATCCCTGCCTATGGCAAGGAGTTTGAACTAGATGATTATTGAGGTCCCTTCCAATCTCAACCATTCTATGATTAAAGCAGAAATGACACAGGATGAGCACCAGCCCCTGTGATTTCTGGCTGAAGGCACAGTTGGTTATTTGATTTTTGACACATTCACAAATCTCTTTACTGTGTTTAGGATGACTATGAAGTGATGAATAACAACCATAAGACTTCCATGGAACTTGAAAAATACCTCCCAAACCTATCTTGCTGCCAACAGAGCACAGTTTGAATTAAATTCTTGGGTGAGCAAGTGTTTCTTGCTTTGCCCTGGATGGCTCATGGCTGCAGATGTGTTTAAGACCTGAGATGAACCATGGAGTAAAACTGTTACTTCACTTATTCATTATCCAACCACAACAACAAACACAATCTTGAAGCATCACCACTTAGCAGCATTTTTTTCCCTCCACTTTGTCTCTTCCAAGACAAAAATCTTCTCTTGCAATTGGGCACACGACCTGGAACTGCCTGTACTACCAGCCCACTGAACCCACTATGGTCCTGACACCCTTTAATAAGGGCATTTTTGATACAGTAAGACTCAAGACACAGATTCTGCAACTCCTAACCTAAAAAGAGGCACTCTGAAATCTTTAAGTCTGGCTAGCTCAGCATATTAAAATAGAGAATATTCTTTCTTTATGATCATACAGTCTTATAGTAAAGAAAAACTGTCTGAACAGACAAAATAGCACCAAAATGTCTCTATTAAGTGACCAACAGCTGTTAAATGGTATCAGGGCTTTTTAAAGCTGACTTAAAATCTATTGTGCACTAAAAGGCCATGATAAGCCTTTATATATAAAGAACACAGAGATTATCTTTAAACATCTATCCTTACTTACTAGCTGCTTTCTCCATCCAAGATAAAACTCGGTTTTCTGCATGTTTGATGGAGCAAAGCTGGAGGTGGGGAGATTCAGCCTGGATGTGAGGAGGAAGTTCTTCAGCACGAGAGTGGTGAGAGCCTGGAATGGGTTGCTCAGGGAGGTGGTTGAGGCCCCATCCCTGGAGGTGTTAAGGCCAAGCTGGATGAGGCTCTGGCCAGCCTGATCTAGGGTAGGGTGACCCTGCCCATGGCAGGGGGGTTGGAACTAGATGATCCTTGTGGTCCCTTTCCTCTCCAACTCTGACTGATTCTATGATTCTATGAGAACTGCTGCATAGTTTGACTTGACAAATCCTGAGATAAACTCAACAGGCAGATGGGAGAACGTAGAAAGCCAGAAAGGTCTCTGACAGATGACACCATGCTCTTTGGAAGATGGATTCAGACACAATCAAGATACAGGTGGAGACCTTCCAATCAGTCCATCTGCACTAGAAATGCAGTACATATTCTTCAACTCATTAATGACTTATTGAGGACTGTGGCGGATTCTTCTTCAGCTGCAAGACCTAGTTTTTTTTTAGGACACATAGGAGGAATTCAGTTGGTGACTCCCACCAGTTTCTGTGGACTGTGCTCTTTCAGTGAATCTATACTGGCTTCATAAACGGTGGAACACTCATTAAACTTCACGCCGGTGACTGAGTGGACTTAGCAAGTCACTTACACATGGCCACTGCACGCTGATAGATTACACATCCTGATCCTCTTGGGAGCTGGATCTTATTAAAATCATAGCCAAATCTTCAAACAATTATATCATATATCAGTAATAACGTCCAGAGTAGATTAATGGAAGGGTAAGAGGCTGAGAATAAATACATGAAACAGATTCAACGTTTTAAAAGGATCCAGCTACTAAATGGCCTCTGTAGTCTTCCATAAGAAGTGTGAATACTTCAGCACGATTCAAGCTGACTTGGAGAGCTGTTTTCATATCCAAATTCAAATACCGTCTGTGCATATAAAACAGTTCATTTATTAGTCCAAATGTTACTGTTGTAGAGCTCTTGGAAAAATATTCCCTCTTTCTTGAGTTTGTTCTTCATAAAAAGGAAGCTTTGGAGGGCCACCTAGAGAATAAAGTAGAAACGTGGTTTAATGGTATATAATGTAATACTCAGATAGATTAGACAACAGACAACTTGTGCTAGTTTGAGCCTAGCTGGGATGTTTTGGTGAGAAGAATTAGATCACAGGCTGTGAAAAGGAAACAGTGATGATGTCTGCTTCACTCATAGGCTTGCTGAGATGTAGAAGAACAAGAACATAAACATAGGTAACACAGAGTTGCTCTGGGGCTTGCACTTCTCTCTCTAACCTAACTTGCTGCCTGACTAAGCCATCTGCTTCCTAACTCCCCATGCCAACCCTCCAAACTCACCTTGAACATAAGGCAAAGTCTGCGGTAAAGTAGTGGGGTGGGAAGAAGACAGAAGGGTGGTTGAGAGCCCCTGCTGGGGACTCTGGTTTCTGAGAGGGCTGTTGTGTTTCTGTGTTACTTTTTAACTTGTCTGTTTCTGTATATAGCTGTAGATATTGTAAATATCTGCTTCTATATTGTGCTAAGCTGTAAGTATAAAGCTCCATTCTAATTTCCAGCTTGGCTAAGTCTAGTCTGGGTGATTTTCTTAAGTGTGAGGGGGCAGGTAACACCCAAACCATCACACAACTTCAACAATTCAATAAATGGCAACCTTCTAAAGAAGGTTTTGCCTGAGTTACACTGGCCTCACCACAGAGGCAGAGAGCAGGCAACAGGACAGAACACCTCCCTGACTGAAGGGCCCCAAAGTGTTTCCTGAACTAAATGCAGAATTGGACAGTATCACCACCAAGCCTGTTGTCATTAGACTACAGCATGAGGGTGATGGGACTCTGGAACAGGATACCCAGGGAGGCTGTGGGTGCCTTCTCCCTAGGGCCGTTTAAGGCCAAGCTTGATGAGGCCAAGTCTAGTTGAGAGATGTTCCTGTCCACAGACAAGTTGGAATAGATGATCTCAAAGGTCCTTTCCAACCTCAGCCATTCTGTGATTCTGTGAAGGGAAAGATCTTCCATTCAGCACTATTATCTCATTGTATTATTTCATTAAAAGGCGAAGTTATCTAACTAACTGAACCCCCAGATCCTTCTGTGATTGCACAATGAGTGCTTTAGCATGCTCACAAACCAATCCAAATCTATTTCCCAATCTTTTATCTACTTATCTGGCTTATCACACATCACCATGCTATTCACAACCTGACCTCTCCACAAAAAGTAAGTAAAAGTGATGGACACACAGCAAGGAAAGCTCATTGTTCATCTTACAGAGGGGGCTGAGAATTGCAACCATCTGAGGTCAGTATTTCACACTGGCAAGCAGAACAGAGAGCACTGCTCTCCAGCACAGCTGTGCTGGAAGGAGCCTTGAGAATCCTTGAGCAGGCTGTGCAAGATCTCCACGGCCTGCTCTGAGGAGAAGCCACTTCAGCCTGGCCAAGGCCTCACAGCCTCCTGGAATGAACCCTGGCATTTGCGCCGTCTGCTGGCATTTGTGCCATCAGGCTCCTGGACCTTTGGGAAGACAGCACATACCAGCACAACCCTTCCAAGCAAAGCTGCTGCTATCACAGGCTGAGCCTTTCACCAGAGATGGGAATGCACAACAGCTTCTGCCTCACACAGCCTGATGCAGAACCTGTGGTTGTTGCCGCTGCTGCTGCACATCAGGTTTGCATGGTAGGTTGGCACTCCTGTCCGAGCGGCCTGCTGAGCGTCACCACGGTCAGTGGGTGCTTTCTTCTGCTAAGAAATGCTGCACCCCTCCAGCTTGCATTACCTTCTTTGCAGGTTGGCCCCATCCACGTGGCTGGGCACACACAGTTCCCATTGTATGGATTGCACTGGGATTTGCTGGCACATTGGCATCGAAGGGAGCAGTTGGGGCCGTACCGATCCGACCTGCACTCTGGAAGGACAGAAACGTTTGGAAGAGAGTAAATACTCCCCTCTAGCTCACCAGGATCAGGAAACTACTTAGACAGCTACATCTGTTAACATTAAAAGATGACATTTTGGAAAGCCTTGCAGTCTTCAAGTTTCGTCTGTCACATGGTCTGCCCAAACTGTAGCCCAGCTGTCCTAAAGAAGTTCCCAGAATGGAAATCATTACTGCTGTAAAAATAGGGGCTGACAGCTCAACAGAAAAGATCTTGGGATCTGCTTAGGAAAGTAGCTGTCAGCATCCTGGATCCACACTATCTCCTGCACCTCTGCACCGCACGGTTTGGCTGCCTGCATGCACCAGCAAAAAGTCTTCGCTCAAAGAATGTGACATTGGAAATTAATCCATTTTATATCTATACTTTTCTATCTTATTCTTACTGCTTAAGTCTGCTGTCTCTTGGCATATCAAGCTCACAGAGTATCTCACTTCCAATAGAAAGACATTTCATACCTAGGCTGTTAAATTCTCACTGCATTTTTTTTCCCTGCAGTCATTTTTCTGCAGCAGCAAAGATTAGGGGTTGACCTGCTGGAAAATAGCTCCATGGAGAAGGACTTGGAGTCCTGCTGTAGAATAAATTATCCATGGGACAGCAATGATAGAATCATAGAATCAATCAAGTTGGAAGAGACCGCCAGGATCAGCCAGTCCAACCTAGCACCCAGCCGTGTCCAATCAAACAGATCATGGCACTAAGTGCCTCATCCAGGCTTTTCTTGAACACCTCCAGGGACAGCAACTCCACCACTTCCCTGGGCAGCCCATTCCAATGCCAATCACTCTCTCTGCCAACAACTTCCTCCTAACACCCAGCCTGAACCTGTGCTGGCACAACTTGAGACTGTGTCCCCTTGTTCTGTTGCTGGTTGCCTGGCAGAAGAGACCAACCCCACCTGGCTACAGCCTCCCTTCAGGTAGTTGTAGACAGCAATGAGGTCTGCCCTGAGCCTCCTCTTCTCCAGGCTGCACACCCCCAGCTCCCTCAGCCTCTCCTCACAGGGCTGTGCTCCAGGCCCCTCTCCAGCTTTGTCGCCCTCCTGTGGACATCTTCCAGCACCTCAACATCTCTCTTGAATTGAAGAGCCCAGAACCGGACACAGTACTCAAGGTGTGGCCTGACCACACTGTTCCTGATCCAGGCCAGGATGCCATCAGCTTTCCTGCCCACCTGGGCACACTGCTGGCTCATGTTCAGCTACTATCTACCAGCACTCCCAGGTTCCTCTTTGCCTGGCTGCTCTCCAGTCACTTCGCCCCCAGCCTGTAGTGCTGCTTGGGGTTGTAGTGGTCAAAGTGCAGAACCTTACACTTGGCCTCGTTCAGTCTTATGCCACTGGCCTCTGCCCACTCATCCAGCCTGGCAAGGTCCCTCTGCAGGGCTGTCTTACCCTCCAATGGCACCACACCTGATCCTAGCTTGGTGTCATCTGCAAACTCACTGATGCTGGACTCAATTCCCTTGTCCAGTTCAACAATAAAGATATTGAACAGGACTGGGCCCAGCACTGATCCCTGGGGAACACCACTAGTGACAGCTGCCAACTGTCATTCACCACCACTCCCTGGGCCTGGCCCTCCAGCCAGTTCTTGACCCATTTCAGAGTGAATCTGTCCAGGCCAATTGTATTCTGGGATGCATTAAGCAGAGTGTGCTCAGCAGCTCCAGGTAGGTTCCCCTCACACTATATTCTGTCCTAGTGAAGCCACATCTGGAGTACTGTGTTCAGTTCTGGGCACCCCAATTTAAGAGAGGCAGTAATAGACTAGAGAGAGTCCACTGGAGGGTTACAAGGATGACTAAAGGGACTGGAACATGTCTTGTGAGTAAAGGCTGAGAGATCTGGGGCTGTTTAGCTGGAGAAGAGAAGCATGAGAGGGAATCTTATTAATTTCACAGATCTGTGAAGGGTGGGTGTCAAGAAGAGGCCAATCTCTTTTCTCTGTGATAGGCTGAGGGGTAGTGGACACTAACTGGAACACAGAAAGTTCCACCTTGACATCAGGAAAAACTTTACTGACAGGTGTCTGAGAGGGTGCCCAGAGAAGTTGTGCAGTCTCCTTCTCTGGAAGGGTCTTGAAGACCCTTCTGGACACGTTCCTGTGTGATCTGCCCCAGGAGACCCTGGTTTGGCAGGGCTGTTGGACTCAGCAATCTCTGGAGGTCCCTTCCAATCCCTTCCATTCAATGACTGTGTGACAATGTACAGGTCTTAAGGAAAAGTTAGCAGTGGGTCACAGGGCAGGGTGCTAAATGCACTGTAAAGAAACCTCCTCACTCCCTCTCCTCACCAGAAGACACTGTCACTAACCAGTGTTCTGGTTTTGTCACACCAGCACCATTAGGTAAATCAAAGTGCTGCTGAGCCAAACATCAGCTGCAGCCCCAACACGTGGAAGAGCTCTCCCTGTGTACTCAGAGCTTGGCCTTTTCAATTAAGGAATGTTATGAGGAAAGGTCTCCTCAAACACCTCTGGACCTGATTTTAATTTATGTGATACCACATTTTCATGTTAATAACAATGTGTATTTTAAGACATCTGTTTGAAAGTCTGCAATGTCAATTTACCACAGAAAAAGAGCACCCATAAAAGGCTGTTATATTCCCTCTCTCTTTTTCTTTCTTTCCCTTTTTTTCTTTTTGCCTTTTTAATTAACATTTAGCCTGTTTAATGGGTTCTTTACCAGAGTTCAAATTAAAATCAGGCCTTTTATCTTTATGGCTGCTGCACAGTCACAGCTGCTCACAGTTATATCACAGATGAACTCAGCCTAATTGAAAATAAAAATGCAAATAAAACCTAGCCTGTAACAGCTTCTCCTGGATGAGGGCTGCCCTGGCTGCTTTAACAAAAATTAAAATGACTCCTAGAGTTTCTGCAAGGAACAAAACCTTGGTTCACATTTTTGATGCTGAGCTTCCCCCTTGCGTTCCACTTCTGGTAAGGTCCCTGATTGTCCAGCGCCAGTGCTGGCCACAGGGGTGTCTGGTGTCCCCCCAAGACTGGTGTCTGCAGACTGGGTGGCTTCACTTGCTGACCACAGGACAGCACAGAAAGGGAAACAAATATTTTCCATTTGTTTTGCAGGTTGCAGTAGTAGTTAAGTTCCCAGTAATTACTCTGCATTAATATCCAGCTGTTTAAAGCTGGTTCCTGCCCTGTTCCAGGCAAAAGGAGAGTGTGACCAGCAGGTCATCATAGAATCAACCAGGTTAGAAGAGACCTCTAAGATCATCCAGCCCAACCTAGCACCCAGCCCTGTCCAATCAACTGGACCATAGAATCATTGAATCAATCAGGATGGAAGAGACCTCCAAGATCATCCAGTCCAACCTATCACCCATCCCTGTCCAATGAACTAGACCATGGCACTAAGTGCCTCATCCAGGCTTTTCTTTAACACCTCCAGGGTTCTTCTCCCCTTCCACTCTGCCCTAGTGGGGCCACATCTGGAGTATTGTGTCCAGTTCTGGGCTCCCCTGTTTAAAGACAGGGAGAGAGCCCAGAGTAGGCTACAAAGATGCTGAAGGGACTGAGGAGGAAAGGCTGAGAGACTTGGAGAAGACAGGGAGGGGATCTCATCAATAGTGATCAATATCTAAAGGGCAGGCATCAAGAGGATGAGCCAGATTCTTTACAGTGGTGCCCAGTGATACGACAAGGCACAATGGACACTAACTGGAACACAGGAGGCTCCATCTAAATATAAGTAACCCTCTTTTGAGGGTGATGGAGCACTGGAACATGCTGCTCAGAGTGCTTGTGGAATCTCCTTCTCAACTTTCAAAACCTGGGCAACCTACTCTGGGTGACCCTGCTTTACTAGGAGGATGGACTAGATGATTTCCAGACATCCCTTCCAGACCTTACTATATAGAATAGAATAGAATCAACCAGGTTGGAAGAGACCTCCGAGCTCATCCAGTCCAACCTAGCACCCAGCCCTACCCAGTCAACCAGACCATGGCACTAAGTGCCTCATCCAGGCTTTTCCTGAACACCCCCAGGGACGCTGACTCCACCACCTCCCTGGGCAGCCCATTCCAATGCCAATCACTCTCTCTGTGAAGAACTTCCTCCTAACATCCAGCCTACACCTCCCCTGGCACAACTTGAGACTGTGTCCCCTTGTCCTGTTGCTGGTTGCCTGGCAGAAGAGACCAACCCCACCTGGCTACAGCCTCCCTTCAGGTAGTTGTAAAGAGCAATGAGGTCTGCCCTGAGCCTCCTCTTCTCCAGGCTAAACAACCCCAGCTCACTCAGCCTCTCCTCATAGGGTTTGTGTTCCAGGCCCCTCATCAGCTTCTGTGTGACAAACAAATGGTAATCAGATCCCTTTTGTACCTGTTTGCACCCTCTGGACTCACAGAATCACAGAACCATGCAGGTTGGCAAAGCTCCTCAGGATCACCAAGTCCAACCTAGAACCCTACTCTACAAGATTCACCTTTAACCATAGCCCTAAGCACCACCTTAAACACATCAAGGGTAGGTGACTCCACCACCTCACTGGGCAGCTCATTCCAGTCCCTGACCACTCTCTGCATGAAAAACTTTCCTAATGTCCAACCTAAACCTCCCCAGCCTCAGCTTGAGGCCATTCCTTCTTGTTCTGTTTCCAATCACTTGTGAGAAGAGCCCAGCAGCAGCCTCTCCACAATGTCCCTTCAGGTAGCTGTAGACAGCAACGAGGTCTCCCCTCAGCCTCCACTTTTTCAGACTACCCATCCCCAGCTCCCTCAGTTGCCTCTTATAAGATTCATTCTCTAGGCCCAACCACGTTTGTGAACAAAACTGTAATCTTCCCAACTACGTCTATAGAACTGTGAACTTGTTGGGATATACTTCACCAGTGCCACCTTCTCCAAACCTCAATGAAAATGACGTTTTACAGCTGACCCATAAAGAGTTTTCCTATCAGTGTATCAATTGAAATATTGATGAAATCAGGAGGCACAGCCTGCTGATGAAGCCACTGATAACGCTTACGAGTGATTGGCTACAAACAATGTGCTCCTGAACACCAACAAATGGCCTTTCACAGGTACACCTAGACCAACAGGTCATATTGATTTAACTAGATATAATCCAGCCCTTAGAAAATATTGCTCTTACCAATGTCACATTTGTCTCCAGTCTTCCCAGGTGGGCAAAGGCACTTCCCAGTTTCTGGATCACAAGGAGCATCCCCACAGTCACAGCGGTGCCGGCATCTCTCCCCAAACCATCCCTTGTCACAGCCTGATGGCAACAGTGATTTTTCAGATGCCCATTTGAATGGCAAGATGTAGGCTCATTCAGAGGAGCTTTTCCAGGGTGTCTCAAAGGAAAGCCATCCCTTGTTACAGCCTGATGGCAACAGTGATTTTTCAGATGCCCATTTGAATGGCAAGATGTAGGCATATTCAGAGGAGTTTTTTTTCAGGGTGTCTGAGAGGAAAGCTCAGAAACTCTCCACTGAAATGGAGTTTAATGCCAGGTTTAATGAAGAATTGGACAGAGCAGAACAAGCATTACTTTTACATGAACTCTGGTTGTGTTGGGTTCATCTAACCCAACCTGTCAAAGGTATCTGTTAATCTATCCCAGAGCTGTAGCTGACACTTCTTTTCATTTTTAATTAGAGCCCTCTGGAAGACCAGTCCATAACACTCAACAGTTCTGACATGCACCCATTTAATAATCTTATTTGGAGTTTTAGAAGCAAATTTAAAATCAGTAAAAGGAACTTTATTTTTAATAAAGGACATGTGGAACTCATTGCTGCAAGACATCACGGAGACCAGCACTTTCCTCCTATTAATTGGAACCAGATTAGTTAATTTCTTAGGAAATGAGAATGCTAAGCCATGTAACAGGTAAACAATCCCAAACCTAGCGTCCTGGGATAGTCATAAAGATCAAAATATGGAAGAAGTTGCTCTGGGCAAACAAATATTGGAGCAGAGCTTTGAATTTTATTTGGGTTTTGTTTGTTTCCTTTCAGACCAGAGTGGTACAAGTACCTTTTTCACAGTGGACACCTTGATAACCCAAAGGGCAAATGCACTGTCCCGTCACCACGTCGCAGCTCGCTCCGTTTTCACAGGCACACACATGAAGACAGCTGAGCCCATAAAATCCAAGGGGACATGCTGAAAAATCATAGAATCACAGAATGCACTGAGCTGGAAGGGACCTTTAAAGGTCATCTAGTCCAAGCTCCCGGCAGTAAGCAGGGGGATCCCCAACTAGATCATGTTGCTGAGCTACAGAACAAGAGGACACAGTCTCAAACTGCGCCAGGGCAGGTTCAGGCTGGATGTTAGGAAGAAGTTCTTCGTGGAAAGAGTGAGTGGCATTGGGATGGGTTCCCAGGGGAAGCAGTGGAGTCCTCATCCCTGGAGGTGTTTAAGAGGAGGCTGGATGAGGCACTTAGTGCCAGGGTTAAGTTAATTAGAAGGGTTAGGTGATAGGCTGGATGCAATGATCTTAGAGGTCTTCTCCAACCTGGTTAATTCTGTGATTGTCTCATCAAGCCTGACCTTGAATGTCTCCAGGGATGGAGCCTCCACCACCTCTCTGGGCAACCTGCTCCAGTGTTCCACCACCCTCACAGGAGAAACTTAATGAAAGTTTGAAACAAGGAAGGTTTGTGATGCAAATCACATATCTCTTCAAAACCCTCTGCATTCCCAGCAACACTCCCTGGGAGCCAAACAAATATTTATCATTAGGCCAAACAATGCCACGTGCTTTTAAAGCTTGTACCACCCCAGCATCAGAGGTACTCAGACCTGGAAGCAGCTGAGTGATCTGGGACATCCTCAAAATTTTAACTGAACCATTGAGGTGTGTATGTGACTCTTTTGAAGCTCCACATGCCAAGTGGTGCCTTCCGGGGTGCTTTCACTTACTGTGCTCGCAGGAGTGGCCATAGAAACCCTCGGGGCACTGGCAGCAGCCTGTGAATCTGTCGCAGGTGCCGTTGTGCTGGCATGAGCAATCCAAGCTGCAGCCTGACCCATACTTCCCTGGGAGACATTCTGCTGGCAGGACATGGACAGAAAAACAGACAAACAACAAAACAACATAATCACTGATCTCACCCAGGAAAGCTCTCATGTGGTAGCTTCAAGTATCATGCCCATGAGAATGTGATGAAGACATTTCTGCACAGTTATGATTAGGGGACCTAGATCATCTCTCTTATGAAGAAAAGCTGAGGGACTTAGGGCTTTTTAGCCTAGAGAAGACTTGGGGGGGTGTGTGCATCTGTCTTGTCAACGCTTATAAATCCTTACAGAGTGGATGTCAGGAGGATAGGGCCAGTCGTTTTTTTGGTGATGCCCAATGATGGGACAAGAGGCAATGGGCACAGAATTGCACTTAGGAAGTTCCATCTAAACGTGAAGGGAAACTTCTGTACTTTGAAGGTGACAGATCACTGAAGCAGGCTGCCCAAAGAGGTGGTGGAGTGTCCTTCTCTGGAGTCATTCAATATCTACCTGGATATTGTGATCCTGTGCAGCCTGCTCTGGGTGAACCTGCTCTAGCAGGGGAGTCAGACTAGATGATCTTCAGAGGTCACTTCCAACCCCTGTCATTCTGTGGTTCTGTGATTTAGGGCCGCAAAGACGACTGGGGGCTGGCACAGCTCTGCAATGAGGACAGGCTGAGAGATTTGGGGCTGGTCAGCCTGGAGATAAGAAGTTTCCAGGGAGATCTTATAGCAGCCTTGCAGTACTTAAATAGGCCTGTACAAAAGATGGGGAGGGACTCTTTTCAGGGAGGACAGTGACAGGACATTAAATGGCTTTAAAATGAAAAAGGATAGACTGACTAGATATAAGAAGGAAGTTTAGGTCAGGTTAGATGGGGCCTTAAGCAACCTGGTTCAGCAGAAGGTGTCCCTGCCTGTGGCAGAGTTTGGAACTAGATGATCTTTAAGGTGTCCTCCAACCCAGCTTATTCTATGAGTCTATGATTTATGCACGTGAGAAATCTTTTATATCAGACAGATTTTTGAACAGGAATTTCCTGGTGCTTTTCATAGTCTACCTTTTTAAACTTGTCTCTTCATGTACTCAACGTTGAACCTCCAGCATGTGTCACAAAGCCATATAGTAAGTGGCACAAATGGTAGTTTCTATTTTCTTTCCTCTATCTACAGCAATATTTTCTTTCAGACACTTAGAAAGTGTGAAGGCAAACACAAAGCTTTCCCTCCTCTGTGTTATCATTGGAGTTCACACCATTCCAGTGCCTAATGAAACCAAGAGGCTCTCTTTTTCACACATAGCAACAGACTTTCCATCTCTAATGAGATATCTGCTTTTACAGAACTAAACACATCTCAAATGATTAGAAGCCAAGTCATGCAAAAGTGACTCTGCCAACATAATTACCCTAGGCATCAGTCCTGCATAAGTTAACTTCCCACTGCTCTGATGGTTTGATTCTGGGCAGATCAACTTAAATGAGCATGGCTGTCCAAATAATCAGATTCGTATCTCTGCAAATGTCAAGCAAGATCTTTCAAGAACATCAGATCCAATCACTAGGGAAAGGATGCCTGATTAGCTGTCTTTGATTTCTAGTCAAAACACACTCAAACCCACACTACTGTGGAAATCAGGACTCAATCTTCCAATAACTTGGCTATCTCTGACAAAAGATCAATAGTGAAGCTCTTTCTAGTGATAGAACACACAGCCCACCATATGATGTGTGCATGTTTGCCCCGTGCTTGATTTCAGAGCTGCAGATCTAAGCACATGTCTAGGATACATCCACGATCCTCTACTCCATGTGGTGACACTTGCATGATCCTCTTAAAGACTTCACAACCCAAACACAGCCCAAGAGTGACCATGGAGATTTCAATAATGGATGCACAGAGGTGAAGAGATGTGGCCAAGGCAACATGGATTTGGCCAGTTACTGCCAAACTGCACTTTTGGTAGTGCCTACTCACAGTGCTATTCACATAGAGTGGCTCCACATAGTCAGCATCCTTTCTCTTTTCCTTGTCTCCACATGCACCTGCATAAAGCAGGTCTCTGAGTCTTGTCAGGTGCAAAGTGAAACAGTTGCCTTGAAGAACTCTGTTAAAAAGCATAATTTCTACAAGACACTTTTATACAGGGAGACTCCCCTATAATCATCAGTTCTTTGCCAAGATAGTATGAAGCTTAAAGTGGGTATTCTATAGATGTCAGGGACAGAAAGGCTGCAAAATGAAAGCCCTAGACTGCTGGGGAGATTGCATCCTGGCAGGTAAGATGTACCAACGGCACTGCCTTGGATGTCAACTCAGAATGAACTCCTTATTTGACATTATACCAGTAAACTCATACTTTCCTGAACATTTAAGTCCATTACTATACAGACATCTCTTCTCTGGAGACATAAATTGCCACATAACTGCAGAATGACGTTTGGGAGATGGACAGAAAGCCATGGAAAAACTCTACTCTGGGCTGGCAGGAGGGTTTCTGGGTTGAAAACTGATCTTACTCTGTTTAAGTGTGTTCTGTCTCTTGTATGAGAGCTGCCATGGAGAAGCAAGAGCAAGATTGCAAGACAATCTCAATTGCTTTGGACAGATGCTGTCAGAACTGCACTAGCAGGGAAATTAAAACATAGGGAGTTCAACTGCAGTCCAGTGTCAAAGGGAGGAGAGTAACGGTGTTAAACATAAGAGAGGAGGGAGATGTGGGCTTCTGCTGACCTCAGAGGAGCACGTGAAAGGGGACACAAAACAATGCTCCCACAAACAAAAGAACACCAAAGTTAGACATGAGAAGAAATAAGAGCCCATGCTAAAGAATTTATGAGTTACAAAGCAGTGTAAAGGATTAACCCTCCTGGGGGGACTGGTCTTGACCCAGACCCCACGTCCTCCTGACTCCTCCCCGGGGGTGGGTGTGAACCTTACTCCAGGTGTAGTGTTAGCCCACTCTCACTTCTCGTCTAGCCTCCTATAAAAACAGAGGAACTGCCTGTATTGTTCTCTCTTGCCCTGCCTCCCTGCCTGACAGCACCACCCTCCTGTTCCTGCTGCTCTTTGTTTTACTACCTGGCCATCAGTCCACGAGGTAGACAAAACCATTGCCATCAATCTGGTTATAAATAAATATTTTGTATCTTGTTTTTTTCCCTTCCCTATGACTTTTTGTAACTCTCCTACCTCAAATACCTTTTATTTCTTGTTAAAGTTTGCTCTTTTAACTTCCAATTCGAAGTGTGACTATTTATTTGGGTGTGTTTTACCTTTTCCTCTCTGCATCTAATTCCTTTTCTTTGAGAAAAAGGGGGAAGAGGGAAAGGTATCCTATAAATTGTTATTGGTTCTATTAACTATAATTGAGTCTCTGGGACATTTAAAATAGAACCAAGACAAGCAGGACTAATGAGGAAGCTGCACCTGAAAAAACAGACCTAAAGATCTAACTAGGGACAGTTCTATATGAGAGTAGCTACGGCGAGAGTCATGGCACTAAGCCTGAGTCCAAGGAGCATCTGGATGATGCTCTTAGTTGTATGATTTAGTTTTAGGTAATCCTGTAAGAAGGACGGAGTTGGACACAATGATAGCACACAGAATGTGAGGGGTTGGAAGGGACCTCCAGAGATCACTGACAATCCTTCCAAACTGAGACATTCTATGAGTGCAGCTGGGAAAAGGTCTCCTTTAATGAAAACAGTCCCTTTTTGTGGGTCTGAAGACACCATGAAGCCCTGCTCGAATGTACATGGTCCACCATCTCCAAAGCAGACAATTACCTTTCTCACACCATCTTCCTGTCCAGCCAAGCCCGCAGGTGCAGTTGCCATCCACATGGTCACAGATGCCACCGTTTTGACAGGTACATGTTAGCTGGCAGTTGGGGCCATATTGTCCCTGGGGACACACTACAGAGAATTAACAAAGTTTGAAACAATAAAATACATATAGGCTTCCTAAAGAAGGATGAAGGTGACAGGGAATAAACACAAACAATATGCTCCCCATATGCCTGGTGTCTCCCAAGGGCTGTGGGACACTCCATACCCAAGTAAGTCTCCTTACTTGACTTCATCCCATTTGCTCCTCTTCAGAGAATCACAGAATCAACCAGGTTGGAAGGGACCTCCAAGCTCATCCAGTCCAACCTATTACCCAGCCCTGTCCAATCAATCAGACTGTGGCACTAAGTGCCTCATCCAGGCTTTTCTTCAACACCTCCAGGGATGGTGACTCCACCACTTCCCTGGGCAGCCCATTCCAATCACTCTCTCTGGCATGAACTTCCTCCTAACATCCAGCCTATACCTCCTCTGGCACAACTTGAGACTCTGTTCCCTTGTTCTGGTTGCCTGGGAGAAGAGCCAAACCCCACCTGTCTATAGCCTCCCTTCAGGTAGTTGTAGACAGCAATAAGGTCACCCCTGAGCCTCCTCTTCTCCAGGCTGCCTTGCTCTCCTCACTTTGCCCCATCTTTCAGTATCTCCTCTTCAGTAAATCCTCTCCCTCCACCCTTTCAGCTCAAGAAATTTGCTTCCAAATTTAACCCCATCCACCCACAGAGCCCTCACTCTGCACAAGTTGCCTGGTGCAAACCACCCTTCTCCCCCACCTTGATGTTCTCTTTGGTCTGCATTCTCTCAAAGGGGTCACTTCAGCTTTGCGGATTGCACTGGCACTGAATGTGCTGGAGCAAAGCGGTAAGATGTGGGCAGGAGATGGGGAGCAGGATAAAGGGAGGGTGATGGAGCGGAGAGGGCCAAGGGCCAAGTACAGCACAGTGCAGGGCCATCAAGCAAAGGCGCTGGGAAGCACAGCTACAGACAATGCCTAGCGCTGAGTCTATTTGCCGGTTGCTTTAAGCCCGTACCCAACTGACGAGATGACCTCAGGTCCCGCTTTGTTACCTTGCTGACAGCTGGGTCCCATTTGGCCAGGAGGACAGGTACACTTGCCAGTCCATGGGTCGCACTGACCTTTACCACAGGCACAGAACAGGCTGCAGTCCTTCCCGTATCGGCTTTCAGGACAAGCTGAAGGAAGCACAGGCGTTTGTTAACTACCCTTCATATCCAGCACCTGCTTTCCTTTTTAATGTAGGCAGGACCTCACAGGTAGCGCTGGCTTCATTTTCATTCCAGCTAACTGCTTCAAAGCAATTATAGAATCATAGAATCAGTCAGGGTTGGAAGGGATCACAAGGATCATCCAGTTCCAATCCCCTGCCATAGGCAGGGACACCCTACCCTAGATCAGGCTGGCCAGAGCCTCATCCAGCCTGGCCTTAAACACCTCCAGGCATGGGGCCTCAACCATTATGAACCCCAAACCCATCCAAAGACATGATTGCTGCTTCCTCTGGAACTTTACTTGAGGTTGTAAATATAACCCACGGTACCACATGGAACACTAAGTAGGTTTCCTACCAAAAAAAAGTGAGCGTGCAGCTGAAGGAGCAGCTGTTAACCTCCAGATCACAGGATGTCAGAGGGTGCAAGGGACCCAAAGAGATCATCGAGTCCAACCCCCCTGCCAGAGCAGGGCCATACAATCTAGCTCAGGTCACAGAGGAACATCTTTCCTTCCTTAGTATTGATGCTGTCTTATGCTGAAGAGCAAAGCTATAGCTACTAAACATTAAAACACTGCCTTTTGCTGAATGAGCTGAAGAGAACTTCAGAGCTCATCGTAGCTTTGGAAACAGCACAGAAATTCAGCCACACAATTTAGCTCTGAAATAGAGAAGTACAAGCAGGTTGCCATGGAGTCTTTACTACTTTTGCCATGACAAAACTTGATCTTTTTCCTTGTTTATTGAAACTAATGGCACCACAATGTGAAGCAAAACATTGAGATAATTTCTCAACCTAGAAATTTTGGCCAGGAAAGAAGGAACTTGAGCAACTCATGCTGAGCTGGCTTTAGAAATAGATTTGGGCAAGCAGGTTGTAATCCTGGGATGAGTCTCCTCGCCTCTAGGCACTCGGGAGAGAGGGAAAATATTTTTCAAGAGGTTTTTTTCACTAAGCTGGAATCTTGATTTACAATTCAAGGAGGAGGTGGCTGGGTTCTGTCTGCTTTTCTGCTGACAAGCTCTTATGCAGATTACTCTCTCAGCTGGTTTTTGAAAGGGGCAGAACAGGAACGTTGGCTTACTTTGACTGCAGTCGGCTCCAATGAAACCAGGCACGCAATCACAAGTCCCCACCGCGGGGTCACAGTGGCCTCCGTTCATGCACTTGCAGAGCTTTTGGCAGTTTGAGCCATAAGTACCTTTTGGACAGGCTGTTTTAAAAGAACAAAACAGCAATTAGGCCATGTTGCCACTAGGCCCACAGCATTTCATGTCATGAGTGCTTTGCTGCTTTCAACCAAAATCAGATTTTCCTTTTCTAACTCCATTTGCTTCTAGAATCATAGAATTGGAAGAGACCTCGAAGATCATCCAGTCCAACCTAGCACCCAGCCCTAGCCAATCAACCAGACCATGGCACTAAGGGCCAGGAGTGGGCATTGACAAGCAGATGGCTGCCTTGGGCAATGCAGTTCTTCAGGCAGTAAGGCAGCACTGGCTTTCAATGTCAAACCTCAGGAGAGCTGGACCAACTCCCACTGCCAAACTTGGTTCAACTGCTCCTGGCTCTGTACCCTCCTTTCCTATCCTCATGTGTGATGTTAGCAAGAAAAAGCAAGCTCAGTTCTTCAGAGGTTTTCATCTCTTATATCTGCTCTAAGTCAGCCCATTCCCCCTTTTCTTCCTATGGGAAGAGATGGAACCCTTGTCCTCCTTCTTCCTTTGGGCAACATAGCCTGATCTGTCTGGGATGTTGAATCATTATAGAATCAACGAGGTTGGAAGAGACCTCCAAGCTCATCCAGTCCAACCTAGCACCCAGCCCTAGCCAATCAACCAGACCATGGCACTAAGTGCCTCATCCAGCCTTTTCCTGAACTCCTCCAGGGATGGTGACTCCACCACCTCCCTGGGCAGCCCATTCCAATGCCAATCACTCTCTCTGGGAAGAACTTCCTCCTAACATCCAGCCTATGAGCCATCTCTGCCCCTTTCAGCAGTCATTTCAGCTGACCAGTTATGGATACTGGGGTCCATCTTTTAAAATGTTTAAGTTGGAGAAAGTTCCTTTCCTCTATAATAGAATCATAGAATCAGACAGGGTTGGAAAGGACCACAAGGATCTGCCCTTTCCCTTTGAACTGGAGCTGGCATTTGAGGGGCTGTGGATTGATGACTGTGAAAATGTGCACGAGAGTAACAAAAACCTTCCAAAGACAAGAGAGAAAGACTTTAAATGGAAACCCAGAAAATTCTCTGAGGAAAAAAAACCTCCAAAACACAAAGCAGACACAATTTGGAATAACCAGAAGAAAGGTAAGACCTGGACGGACTGCTGAGCCAATGCTACATGGCAGCAGAGGCTTTCCAGGTGGCATCCAGGATTTCTGGTTTCTTGTTTGGACAGCTACTGCTGAAGGAGTGCTGGAAATAACATCAAGAAGTCATGAATGCAACTGCCATGCTTAGCTCATGTCTTCAATATAATCTTCAGAGTGGTAGAGGCTAGAAATGAGGGAAAGAGCTGGGCAGGGCTGCTAGGAACATGCTCCCAATCTGCTAGGGTTGACTCCAGCACATCATAACTAGAGTCTGGAGATGCAGACTCTCCTCATCATCCAGTGTCCTAGAAGAGGGCTTCAAGATACTATTTAGTATCTTGTCTTCAAGATACTTTTTGGTCTTGAAGATATATTCTAGAATGGTGGAGGCTAGAAAGGGGGGAAAGAGCTGGGCAGGGCTGCTAGGAATGTGCTCCTAATCTGCTAGGGTTGACTCCAGTACACCATAACTGGAGTCTGGAGATGCAGGTTGCTGCTCTCCTCATCATCCAGTGTCCTAGAAGAGGGATGAAGGTCTCATGGTGCTTCAAGAGCAACTGGATCATCACTGAACAGTTATACCAGTGCTGCTACCTCCCTCTAGATTTCTTTGCCTCTTCCTTCCTTCTTTCCCTTGGCAGAGGGAAAAACCTATGGCTGCTTTGGAAATCTGCTTGAATATGTATTTGCAGGTCTCCAAGCAACGGATTTCATGCAATCTGTGAATAAATAACTTTTATATGTTTTCTCTCTTTTCTGCAGGCATGAAAGCATGGTCTGAGTGGCTGGAGAAATCTCTGGATGTTTTGAACTACTCAGTAGAGAGGCTGAGCTTAGGAGAAGCTTTAAAGGGATGCCTCTCAAAATAAAACTTGAAACTGGCTTCTTCTCAAAGCAGGATAGCAGATCATCAGGACTAAACAGAGCCACGTGTTTAGAACATACAGATACTTTCCCTGGCCCTTCTCAACCCTGCCTGCTTCTCAATGAGTACTTCGTCATCAGTGCTTCCATCTGTCAGCACAGAAAATCTGTTTCATGTGCAAACTCTGGCATCAAGGAGCGATCCCTGCACCATCTATTTCATTTCCACCAAGACATGAATTTCAGGATACACCCAGATTCAATGATTTAATTGGACTCTAAGAGAGGTTCTCTTTTTCTCCTCTTTTTCCCTTCAGCCATCATTTGGCTTTTCTCTTTTTTATTTCATTTTAATTTTGGGGAGGGTTGTTTTTTGTTGTTTTTAATTCTGCCATGGTCTAGTTGATTGGATAGGGCTGGGTGACTGATAGGTTGGACTGGATGATCTTGGAGGGCTCTTCCAACCTGGTTGATTCTATGTTTCTCTCTATTTTTTTTTTTTTTTTTGGTGGGGTTTTTTGTTTTGTTTTAATTCTGTTTCCCACACTCCCAAACATGTTGCTTCTTTGTGGCAATGCTGTCAGAGTTATTCCTCAGCTGAAGACTAGTAAGAAGGGAGGCTGTAGTCAGGTGAGGGTTGGTCTCTTCTCCCAGGCAACCAGCAACAGAACAAGGAGAGACAGTCTCAAGTTGTGCCAGGGGAGGTACAGGCTGGATGTTAGGAGGAAGTTGTTGCCAGAGAGAGTGATTGGCATTGGAATGGGCTGCCCAGGCAGGCGGTGGAGTCGCCGTCCCTGGAGGTGTTCAAGCAAAGCCTGGATGAGGCACTTAGTGCCATGGTCTGGTTGATTGGACAGGGTTGGGTGACAGGTTGGGCTGAATGGAGATCTCTTCCAACCTGGTTAGTTGTATGATAGGAGCTGTTCTGTTACTGGAAGGGATGCAGCAATTCCCTCTTTACCAATTTTTTTTGCCCTTGCAGCATTTCAGCTGTTTCAGTTCAAGAAGGAACAGCAGAAGCAGGGCAAGCACATCGGCTGTGACCTTCACGGGGTTATTAACATCTCATCTGTTACTACTTTGCAGAGGAACTTCTATGCTGATAGCTAGAGAGATTCACACGGTCTCCTGCCATTTAAAGTGGGCTCTGCCTTTATAAAGAGGCTTAGCCTCTAACCACCAGTTATCTCATAAAGACATTTTCTAATTTAACAGTTTCCTCTGCATCTGACTTAGGTTTTTCTGAAAACAGCAGAAGCAGTAGCCAGATTTCTAACTCATATCCTGATTTTTTCCCTTCTGCTTTGGGTGGTTTTGCCATGACCAAGAGCTCCTAAATCTTTTCACACCAAGTGCATAGGCTGAGGTTTTTCTTACCAATGTTATTAATTGCATTGTCAAAAAAAAAAAAATCACTTCTGAGGCATCCTGTTACCTACAGCTTTGAAGGTGAAGCTGGTGAGGTCTTTCTGGCTCAGAGTTCATCCAGCCCAGTAAATGTCAGGGAAACACAGCAGAGGGTTTTTTATCCATTACAACACCACTTACTCCTTTTTTATTCATAACTTCACTCAGGCAGATCTGCCTGTCCACTGAGTTATGGACAAGTGATGGGAACCTTATTGCTAGTTTGTCTGCTTCCTCTGGGTCCTGCCAAGAGACTATTTCAGCTCTTCACTCCAAAATTTGAGAACATGAAAGCCTCGTTGCTCTTGGCTCCTGGAAATTTGACTTCCCAGCCAACAACACCTTTTATAGATACTTTCTTGAACCTTTTTTTTTTTCACAGTACTATAAATATAGCAATAGTTGCCAGAAACTGTTTCCAGCAGCATCCAACCACATGTTGACTGGACTGAAGCCCACTTCACATCTTTGGGAGCGGCTCCCTGTGCTGTTTTTAATATTATAGCAAAAGCTTCTTCATCCTGGAGCAGCCCCAGTTCTCCCTGGAATGAGGATGGTGGGAACACAGAGTATTCCCACCAAAGTCACGCTAGCTGTCCTCGGTTATCAGACAGCCCCTTCAGAGGCAGGTCCATAATCTCTCATACCACTGATCTCATCCTAAAAAATAACTCCTAGTTAAACTCTTTTCCTTCTATTTTGGTGTCTCTATGATTTGGGAATCCAAGAGAACATAGCGCCATGAAGGCTCAGGTCTCACGGGCTGAAGCTTTAATCCTGGCTACACTGTGACAATGCAGCGTCTCTGAATGCCACGAAGCGCAGGTTTCACTCTGCAAGTCAGCTCTTATACATCAGGACTTCAGCATAATTATTAATGCTTTACATTTTAAACTTGTGAAATGAAAGGTTGAGGATCTAAGCAAGCTGGAGGACATTTACTATAACCTCTAGAGACTTAGCATGACACGCACAGGTAATGACTTCTGAAGGATTGCTACATAAAAGCAACAGGCCAACCATGATTAAGTCTTTTAAAACGATGCTGTTAAATAGTTGATCTCCACTACTGCTCTGCTATAACATTTATTATCATCTAATGTATAATGGATCCAGATGGCTCTAGCCTAGATGTTGAAGGCTGAGTTTCGATCTCACTTAAGAGTGAGAAGTGATGTATAAAGGAGGAAAGAATCAATCCTTACATTTACATTTGTATTTTAAAGACTAACTTGTGATGACATGATGGTAATACAAACGTCCATCGTTATAATGAGCCTCTGGCCTATTTATAGCCCGGGAATAAAGCACAGCTTTAACCCTTCCCAGAGCTGCATATATTGCAGCTGACCTTTCTAGCCACATTATCCCCCCCCCAAACAAACAAAAAAGCTGTGCTTGATTCTTAAGAAAATCAGCATTGACCAAGGAAAGGTTGAGCTTGAAGCATGACAGCTTCTTTCTTCTTTTTTTGGATGAAATGAGACTATTACAAGCCACGGAGTAAAACCAAAATTAAAGCTGTAAATAAAAAGGTAATTAACTGTCTCCTTTATTGGAAACTTTGGTACATGTTTCTTATCAATTGCCACGTTCCACCAGAAAACAACTTTACAGATGTCCTAAAATACTGGCATGAGGCATGTGGATCTGGGAATATTTTTTTATGATGGAGCCTTTGGCCAATCAGCATTTTGCCCTCTACAGCAGTCACCTTGTTTCAATCCAGGGTAACAATTTGTTTGACTTGATTGCTCCTCGGAAGGCCCTACAACTTAAGTGACTTTATGAATCACTTAGATTTACTGCCCATTGCAGCTCGTTGTTTTCCAATAACCATTTGTCCTTCCTCGAGCACACAGGGCTTTGGGGAAGTATTTTTGGCCTAGATGTTTTGAAATGAAAAGGGGCTGCACCGTAGCCAGGTGTAGCTGAAGATGAGAGGTGGAAATGCAGAGAACGGTAATGAGATTCTTCAGCGTGGCATGAAATTGGAAAGAGTTTAGATTAGTAAGAGAGCCTTGCTTTTAATAGTCATTCTTAATTCCTTCTTAAAATTAATAGGTTTTATCCAAAGTATTTCTTAATTAATCTTTTGTGACAATTCAGGTGTAATTATTATTAATAATTAACCCACAATAATATCATTATGAATTGGAGAAAGAGAAGGGGGGGAGAAGGGAAGGGGGGGAGGAGGGGAAAAGGGGAGGGAGGGGGAACAGGGGAGGATCGGAAGAGCGTC
>WAAF01017357.1:53536-217915 GCA_013400475.1 Tricholaema leucomelas
GGGGGGAGAAGGAGGGAAGGGAAAGGGGGGGGAGAAGGCAAGGGGAAGGAGAAGAAGGAGAAGGGGAAGAAGGGGAAGAAGGAGAGAAGGAGAAGATGGAGAAAATAGAATGGAAGAGACCTCCAGAGATCATTGAGATCCTGGTTGGATGAACTCAGAGCACCAACACATATTCCTGCACAACTTGGTCCTTGCTCAGAAAGTGAGCAACCCACAAAGGTACTCACGGAGGTGGCAGCGGTCCCCGTGGTACCCCGGGCGGCACGTACAGATGCCAGTCACTGGGTGACACTCTTCGTTCTCAGCAGAGCACTGACACACTCGGTTACAGCTCTTACCATACGTACCCGGTGGACAAGCTTGGGGAAGAGGAAATGTAAACCAATAAATTAAATTTGTCTTGGTAAATCTAGCACTCAAACAAAGAGCCAGCTCCAATTGATTAAATAAAACCCCTGCCTACAGAACGAGCCTCTCCTCAGGGACTTTGGATTTATTACATTTACTTGGGGGTTACTTCACTGCTTGATTTTGTTTTGTTCAGTCAATTTGTGCCCGACTGTCAAGGGCCAGATACAATTTTCTTGTCACTAGGAAAAAAAAAATAAAAATAAAAAAAAATCATAGGGAAATGTCAGGTAAAATTGACTAAAATAAGAGCATAAATCACAAGGGAGCAGGCATGTGGATAAAGACATTCTACCTTTTGCAGGGAGTTTAAACTTGCAAAGCTGCTGCAGCGCCAACACCCTCACGGTTTCATTTTGCCTGCTGACAGCCACATTGCCTCCAGGTTTTGGACCTTCCACATCTAATTCTGACATCTCACTTCCATTAAGTTGCCCTGGTTGTGGGTCAGGATTTAGATTCCTTTAGTGGAGGATATGGGACACTGATGTCAATTCTTTTAATTCCCTTTTTTTTTTTCCCCCCTTGCTGTTTTTCTTTTTTACTGAAGTGGTGCTTGGGGAAAATGTTGTACGGAACAAAGTCAGAATTACACAGGCAGGGTCACAGAAGGAACCCGCTCTCACAGACAGCCAAACTCAACAGTGAAGAAAAAACAGATAATGACATTTCCATGAGCTGTAAGAGCAGGAATAGACAGTCTCTCATGGGGACGAGGCCAACAGAAAGCAGATCTGCGGCATAACTCACGGCACAGCAATGGCCATGTGCTGGAGCCAGGCTCCACTGGCATCTCCTCAGTCTATTTCCATAGAATGGTCAGGGTTGGAGGGAGCTTTGGAGATCATTAGTCCAATCCCTCTGCCAAAGCAGGATTACCTAGGGCAGGCCACACAGGAACATGTCCAGGTGGACACAGTTTCAAGTTGTGCTGGGGGAGGTCTAGGCTGGATGTTAGGAGGAAGTTGTTGGCAGAGAGAGTGATTGGCATTGGAAAGGGCTGCCCAGGGAGGTGGTGGAGTCACTGTCCCTGGAGGTGTTCAAGCAAAGCCTGGATGAGGCACTTAGTGTCATGGTCTAGTGGCTAGGGCTGGGTGCTAGGTTGGACTGGACGAGCTTGGAGGTCTCTTCCAACCTGGTTGATTCTGTGATTCTAAGAAGGAGACTCCATGACCTCTCTGGATGCTTGCTCTGGGGCTCTGTCACCCTCACAGTAAAGAAGTTTTTTCTTGATGTTGAAGGGGACCTTCCTGTGTTCCAGATTTTGCCTATCGACCCTTGTTCTATCTCAGGGCATCACTGAAAATAAACTGACCCCTTCTTCTTGATACCCACCCTTCAATTATTTATGAACTTTGATGAGATCCCATCTCAGATTTCTCTTCTCTAGGTTAAACAGCTCCAGGTCTCTCAGCCTTTCCTGATCAGGTAGATCATAGAATCAACCAGGTTCACTCTCTCTGTGAAGAACTTCCTTCTAACATCCAGCCTAGACCTCCCCTGACACAACTTGAGACTCTTTCCCCTTGTTCTGTTGCTGGTTGCCTGGGAGGAGACCAACCCCACCTGGCTACAGCCTCTCTTCATGTAGTTGTAGACAGAAATGAGGTCACCCCTGAGCCTCTTCTTCTCCAGGCTAAACAACCCCAGCTCCCTCAATTCCTTAGCCATCTTTGTAGCCTTTTGTTGGACTCTCTCCAGTAGTTCCCTGTCTCTCTTGAATTGGCAAAACCAGAACTGGGCACAATACTCCAGACGTGGTCTCACTAGGGCAGAGCAGATGGGAAGGACACCCTCCCTTGACCTGCTGAACACAGTCTTCTCAATGCAGCCCAGGATACCACTGGCCTTCTTGGCAACAAGGGTACATTTTGAACCAGTTCAGACCTCAGCTGCTCCTTGCCAGCCCAAGTGCTGCAAACCTAGAGAACAAACCCTACCACTCCAGACGAGCCACAGGGGTGACTGATGAGCAGCCCTTGTCTATCTTGTCTGCTGTGAGTTTGTTGTTTCCTCCCTCTTCATTATACCTCTAAGTTTATATTTAAGAAATTAATCTCTTAATTAATTTACAAGGCTAATATTTGCATTCTTATAACAAACTTACTTTTTTGGCAGCCGTAGCCAGTGAATCCTGGAGGACAGCCACACTGGCCTGTCAGGTGGTGGCAGGGGACACCAGCAGGACACCGGCACCGCTGGGCACAGCCTGTGCCATAGCGACCAGGCAAGCAAGCTGCAACAGTGCAACCAATCCTTGTTAGGGCATGTTACAGGCAAGACAGTGCAGAGCTACTTCCCACCAATGCATCTGTTGCAGCCAACACTATAAGCTTCTCTAGACTGACCCCACAGAGTAACGTTGAAGCTAAAGGACCCTGTCATAGGCTCCAGATCCAGAAGCAGTGCATACCCTGAGCAGACCCTTCCTCCACGCATGCCCAGCAGACACTCACGTTTGTCACAGTGCCTCCCTCGCCAGCCCTTTGCACAGTGACATGCTCCAGTTTGATGGTGGCAGGATGAGCCATGCATGCAGTCACATTGCTCCTCGCACCGCTCACCAAAAAATCCTGGGGGACAGACTGTGAGGAGAAGCAGAGAGAGCAAGAAGTTCTTCCCACTGCACAGAGAGCATGCATCGTGGGCAAAGGAGACAATATTCCTCTTCCTGCACACAGCCAGGGGAAGTGGAGAAGACTGCATGGCCAGAAAGAGAACACACTGAAAGTATCAAAACCATTTAGTGATGGCCATTCATGAGCCTGCACATGAAAGTTTGTAAAGGCTTAGTCACAGGCTGCAGTACAAATACAGGTGCTGTTGGTGCCACTCAATTTTACACAATCACAGTACGATGGGGGATGGAAGGGACCTTTGCAGATCACCTGATTCAACTGCCCCTCCTAAAGCAAGGTCACCCAGAACAGGTTGCCCAGGTGGGTTTGGAATCTCTCCAGAGATTCCAAAGGAGACTCCACAACTTCTCTACGCAGCCTGCTTCAGTACTCCATCACCTCTTCAAAGTCAAAGACTTTCCCCTTTTTCCAGTTATGCATGGATAAAGGCACAGCTGTTTGAAAAGTGAAAACATGCTGTGACCACATACTGCTTTCCACCTCACAGGTCTCTGCAGAGTGATCAGAGACAAAGCAAGGCCTGTGGAAAAGGAAGGTGGGCACTGTGAAGGATCCAAAGGTCACACTGGTGGTTGAGGCTTTGCAAGTCCTCAGCACCTCAAAAAATATCAGAAAATTGCTGGTAGTTTGCAGAAATCACAGCACCTCTGTGCCCATGCTGAAAAACCACAGCACCTCAGTGCCCACGCTGAAAGCACCTTTCAAGTCATCTGATCTCTGCTGCTCACAAGCTTCCTAGTTCTGGGATTTACATGGATTTAAACACACTAGACAGCTACATCAAATCTGGGCAAGACTGGTACAGTTTAAACCATTACAGATCAATTTGCTGAGCTCCCCTCAATGACTTTCAGAGACACAGCAGCATGTGGCAAACTCCTTAAAACTCATTCCCTTTCGTATTTTCTTCCTTGTGCCTTCATTATCTTAGCAGGCAGGGAACAGAAGTAGGAGGAGATAAAACGATTTGGACAGGCAGCTGGCAGCAGGAGGCTACAGTGAGCGCACACACCAGCAATATTTCTTACTGGCCTACAGAAAACTGGAAAATTAGGATACAAAATAGAAGCAGACTTCATCCAGTGGAGGCAGAAATGGCTGACTGCAGATGAGGGTGCTAAGATCTGCAGGACGTGTCCTTACCAGTGTCGCAGCGCTCCCCTGTCCAGCCGTTGTGGCAGATGCATTTCCCTGAGTGCTGGTCACAAACTCCATGACGACAGCTACAGTTCTGCTCACAGCCCTCTCCAAACATCCCATCACCACACTCTGAAAAGAGATGGGGGAGACTGCAGGGGTGCCAGGGAGAGCACACTTATGCCTCTGAAATGCAGTGAGACACCTAAGATAGTCCTAAAAAACCTTCAGTGAAGGAGACTCCCCTGACAAAATTCTCCAGAATCTTGGAGGACTTTTTAGCATTACTTTTTCTCTCCTCAAATGGAGTTTGTTACATATCTACCCTGACCCCAAGGGCCAGAGAGTAGCTTACTCTTCTATTCTGTCCAGACAGTGTCTAGGGCCATGGTGTGTTCAAGTGTCAACACCATACCTCCTCTGAGTCTTCTCATTTGTGACTAATCAACACAAATTTGTTGGTGCTCTCCATCCGTCAGCCCCTCCTCTCTTTTTTCCTGGGCTGTCTCAAAACAAACCTCACCAGACTGAACTGGTGGATGAGAAGCTCAACACAAGCCAGCAGTGTGCACCTGCAGCCTAGAAAGCCAACCATAGCCTGGGCTGCATCAGAAGTGTGGCCAGCAGGTCAAAGGAGGTGATTCTCCCCACCTATTCTGCCCTGGTGAGACCCCACCTGGAGTATTGCATTCAGTTCTGAAGCCCCTATTACAAGAGGGATGTGGATGTGCTGGAGTGGGTCCAGAGAAGGACCACGAGGATGCTCAGAGGGCTGCAGCACCTCTCCTATGAGGACAGACTGAAAGAGTAGGGGCTGTTCAGTCTGCAGAAGAGGAGGCTCCCAGGTGACCTTCTTGTGGCATTCCAGGATCTGAAGGGGGCCTACAAAAAAGCTGGGGAGGGACTTTTTAGACTATCAGGTAGTGACAGGACATGGGGCAATGGAGCAAAGCTGGAGGTGGGGAGATTCAGCCTGGATGTGAGGAGGAAGTTTTTCAGCATGAGAGTGGTGAGAAGCTGGAATAGGTTGCCCAGGGAGGGGGGTGAGGTCCCATCCCTGGGGGTGATGAGGCTGTGGGCAGCCTGCTCTAGGGTAGGGTGTCCCTGGCCATGGCAGGGGCGTTGGAACTGGATGATCCTTGCGTTCCCTTCCAAGCTTGACTGATTCTATGAATTTCCCTGCAGAGAGACTGAAACGAGGCACTAGAGGGATGGAAGATATGATGAGACTCACCCAGCTCACAGGCTAGCCCCGTCCAGCCCGGGGGACACCGACACTTGCCCGTCTGGCTGTCACACAGTGCCTGGCCCTGGCAGGCACAGCGCTGGTGACAGTTTGCACCATACCATCCATGAGGACAGGCTGTGGAGAAGAAGTAGGACAAGAGTCTTTCATTAAGAAGTTCAGAAGAAGGATGCAACACTTTAGCCTAGCTCCTAGTCAGAGGACAAGGGGCAATGGGTGGAAGTTGAAGCATAGGAAGTTTGATGTAAACATAAGGAGGAATTTTTTCCCTGTAAGGGTGACAGAACTCTGGAACAGGCTGCCCAGGGGGGTGGTGGAGTCTCTTTCTCTGGAGAACGTGTTCCTGTGTGATCTGCTTTAGGTGATCCTGCTCTGGTATGGGGGTCGGACCGGATGAGCTTTTGATTTCCCAGGCCCCTGACATTCTGTGTGATTCTAATTGCAAACAAGAGAAGGAATTTTCCAGAGACTTTGAGTGAAAAATAAAGTTAGGGATTCGACACAATAATAACAACTGAGAGGTTTAGATCATTCCATTCGTTTGCTCAATGGCTTATGCTTGGTAGCCCAAACTTTTTCCACCCTTTGGTCTTCTCTTTTTCTCTCTGCTGCTTTTCTCACTCCCATGGCTTCCTTAACCTCCCTTCTGACCTTCTGCTGGCTCAACTGCTTCATATTGTGTCTGTAAGGTACCAGGAAGGGAAAGGCGCTGGGGGTGGCAGGGGAGGCTGCTAGCAGGGCTGCCCAGGGTGGGGGAAAGGTGAATTATTGTACAAGAGGGGTCCTTGTATTGTTGTCCAATTGTAAATACATGTAAATATAACCTGTATATGTCTATTACCTTTTCCATTTGTTTCTATTACCCTACCTTTGTAAATGTAACCTCATTTTAATTCCGAGTTCTGGGTTCATTTGGTAATTTGCACTGGAGGTGAATTCCAAATCCAACCCACAACAGCAAGTTAAACATGACCTTTCCCACCTTGCACCTCTTCTTGCCCCCACAGTGATCATGGAGGTGCTGTGGCAAGTACAAATGAGTAATGATGGGACCATGACTGATAAGAAATGACCCAGACCAATATAAAACTGGTCTAGGTACAAAGCGAGTGATGGACACAATTAGCTATGACTCATCAAATGGCCTTAGGATTTGTGTTTGTCTATGAAAAACATCTCACCAGCTTTCTCAACACCAAAGAGTGAAGGCCAGGCTAGATGAGGCTCTGGCAAGCCTGATCTAGGGTATCATAGAATCAAACAGGTTGGAAGAGACCTCCAAGATCATCCAGTCCAACCTAGCACCCAGCCCTAGCCAGCCAACCAGACCATGGCACTAAGTGCCTCATCCAGGCTTTGCTTGAACAAGTCCAGGAAGGGCGACTCCACCACCTCCCTGGGCAGCCCATTCCAATGCCAATCACTGTCTCTGACAACAACTTCCTCCTAACATCCAACCTAGACCTCCCCTGGCACAACTTGAGATTGTGTCCCCTTGTTCTGTTGCTGGTTGCCTGGCAGAAGAGACCAACCCCACCTGGCTACAGCCTCCCTTCAGGTAGCTGTAGACAGCAATGAGGTCAGCCCTGAGCCTCCTCTTCTCCAGGCTGCACACCCCCAGCTCCCTCAGCCTCTCCTCACAGGGCTGTGCTCCAGGCCCCTCACTAGCTTCATTGCCCTTCTCTGGACACATTCCAGTATCTCAACATCTCTCTTGAATTGAGGAGCCCAGAGCAGGATTCAAGGTGTGGGCTGACCAGGGTGGAGTATAGGGGAAGAACAACCTCCCTTGTCCTACTTGCCACACTGTTGCTGATCCAGGCCAGGATGCCATGGCAGGGGGGTTGGAACTTCATGATCCTTGTGGTCCGTTCCAACCCTGACTGATTCTATGATTCTACTGATTCTAAGTTATTAATTTCCCTGCTTTCAGAACATTTGTACAGGCCTCTTAAAATCCCAACTCCTTTCCTAATTGATCCTGCTACCCACAGCTGGATGATGACATTTCACAGTTTACCTTGTTTTAATTGAGTGAGTTTATGAATTCCCATCACAACCAGCTCCTACAGATAAAACTTAATTTTTTTGGCACATGTGCCAAAGCAGCACCTTTTGAAGGTGTTAACTGGAGCAAGATCTTGCTCTATAAAAGGACAGCCACCAGAGGATGGCTCACCTAGCCTCACACCTCCCTGCTTTCAAAAAGAAATCTCCAAATGCATGGAGACAGAACAAGGGCTTCTTTGACAATGTCTTCATGTCTGAGAGCAGCTTTCTTGAGCTTTTGCTTTGGTTTTGTATTACAGGCCTTCTTGCAGAACACAAAGGCTTAGATTGTGTCATAAATTCCATCAAGAACTGTTTAGTGCCTTCCTGATTTTATTTCCTTTATGGAAAGAGCTTTTGGTATCAAGTTTTAAAGAGGAAGTCGCTTCCCTGATACAGTCCTTTACCCCTGCCAGCTTTCATCCCCTTCCCCTGACCATCCTGACACTGAAGAGCAGTCACTGCTTGTGTTATGCTACCAGCTCCAAGCCCCAGCCTACCCAAGGAACACCCACACCAATATCCCCAGCTCCATGACACTGCAGCCAGGTACAGTCTCACAGTATCACCAAGGTTGGAAGAGACCTCACAGATCATCAAGTCCAACCCTTTACCACAGAGCTCAAGGCTAGACCATGGCACCAAGTGCCACGTCCAACCTTGTCTTGAACAGCTCCAGGGANNNNATCTCAATGTCCCTTCTAAACTGGGGGGCCCAGAACTGAACACAGTACTCAAGGTGTGGTCTAACCAGTGCAGAGTACAGGGGCAGAATGACCTCCCTGCTCCTGCTGACCACACCATTCCTGATGCAGGCCAGGATGCCACTGGCTCTCTTGGCCACCTGGGCACACTGCTGGCTCATGTCCAGGCGAGTATCAATCAGCACCCCCAGATCCCTTTCTGTCTGGCTGCACTCCAGCCACTCTGACCCCAGCCTGTATCTCTGCATGGGGTTGTTGTGGCCAAAGTGCAGCACCCTGCACTTGGAGCTATTGAATGCCATCCCATTGGACTCTGCCCATCTGTCCAGGTGGTCAAGGTCCTGCTGCAGAGCCCTTCTGCCCTCCAACTCAGTCACATCTGCCCCCAGCTTAGTGTCATCTGCAAACTTGCTGATGACTGACTCGATGCACCTCCTGAGAGAGGTACAGAAAAAGGAGCCCTCTGCAATAGGAATGGATAGACTTTTTCTAGCAACTTGGATGCAGGGGATTAGGATGTGCAACATAAGCTTGAGTGCAGCCTTTCTTTGCCAGCCTCTTTTCTTAAGGCTCATTGAGCTGGGCTTAAGTTTGAGTCATGTATTGGTCTGATTGCCAAGGCTGGAAGTCCCAAATCCTTTAACATGTTCTGGATTTAGCCTGTGTCTGGAACAGCGTTTAGTAATGACGCAGATCAGTCGAGTGCACGGGATAGAAAAGAAACAGTTTCAGAGCCATGGTGGGAGTTTTATGGACCTTTTCTCCCTCAATCAGCCTTCAAAATTGGTTGCCTTTGTCTTTTTCTTTTTTTTTTCCCTCCAGTTTATGACTCTTTCAGCCCCTCCCTCCTCTGAGAACTGAGCTCCACACTGAGCTCCTCCTACACACAGTGGCATCACAGATGCATTTAACAGGCCAAGCCATGTCATTGCGTGAATGCAAACCCAACGGCAACACAGGACAACGAGCTGCTAATTAACACACCAATAAAGGTCTCTCGAGCAGAAGTTTCGTTTTTCCCTCCTACAGTCCTTTGCCAGAGGTTGGAATTTCTGACTGTATCTTTCTGGGGGGTGGCTCCTTTCTACCCCGGGCTACAAAGGCACATCCCACTTACATGACAACAGTGAGCCCTGCTGTGACAGTGACAAAGAGGACTGCAGCCTAGCCCATAACTGTCCCCTTGGCAAGTTGCAACCCGGTAAGTCCATAAAATTTCCATCAGAAAGCATCACAGGAGACATTGCGCAGGAGTAAACCTGAGACGTGATCCAGCACCAGGGAAATCAGTTTGAAATCGACTTCTGACAACACACTTTTCACACCATAAAGGTGCCTAAGTCTATGTATCAGAGCATGTTCCAAAGAGGTTTTTATCAAAGGGCAGGATTGCTCAGGTGATGGATCAGCTGCCATCCCCTGCCCTACGGAATGTCTTTGTGTTAAACTAATGGTCCAGCAGAACCACCAGCTTGACAGCTCAGGTATTTATTTGCATCCTGGTAAGAGAACTGACAACTTCATTGTTTTCAGCCTTCATTTTTCACAGCTGGATGCCTCTGCTCACCCAGAGTCTCATTCTTTGGTCAGAGAGAGGTGATATTTCCAAGGCACTGGGTTAAGCAGCTGGTTCCCAGGTGGAAACTTAATGCAGACATCTCCAAACCTACACTTGCTGCAGTGTAGTCCTTCAGTGTTGCTGCCTATGAAAAATGGCAGCAGTAAGGTTCCTGTAGTCTCTCTCCATTGCACTGCAGATTTGGATTGCTTTAAATTGTGTAAACAGACAGCACTGCTGCCCTGTTTTCTTCAGCTCCCACCCAACAAATACAGAACAAGTTGACAGAGGCAGATAGCTTCCTTACGTGGTTTTCGTGCCTGCCTTGCAGAGATTCTCCTTCACTTGTACGAAGCTGCCAGAGCTTCTTGTCCCTGCAGCACTGCTACATGTATTGGTAAGGCAAAAAACACCCTGATCCCTAATCTAGTAGAGTGTCTTGCACTTGATGCATTGTGGCCAGCAGGTCAAGGGACGGTCAAGGGTTGAGACCACACCTAGAGTACTGTGTCCAACTCTGGAGTACTTGGTGTGAGAAGGACGTGGAGTTGTTAAAGTGGGTCTAGAGGAGGACAGAAAATGATCAGAGAGTCTCAAGTGTTTCTTCATAGGAGAGATGTCCAAGCACCCTAATCATCCTTGCAGTTCTCTGTTGGACTCTCTCCAGTAATATTCCTGTCTCTTTTAAACTGGGAAGCCCAAAATTTGACACAATATTCCAGGTGGGGTCTCACCCGGGCAGAGTAGAGGGGGTGAAGAAACTCCCTAGATTTCCTGGACACACTTTTCTTGATGCACCCCAGTGAAGAAAGCTCTGGAGAAACCTTATTGTTAGCTTTCAGTATCTGAAGAGTCCTTGAAGAAAGATGAAGATACTCCTACAGCAGGACAAGGGGTGATGGTTTTAAACTAAAAGAGGGAGATTTAGAATAGACAGGATTTTTTTACACTGAGGGTGGTGAAATATTGGCACAGGTTGTCCAGAGAGGTGGTAGATGCCTCACTCCTGGAAATATTCCAGGTCAGATTGGAAAGGGCTTTGAGCAACCTGATCTAGTTAAAGATGTCCCTACTTGTGAGAAGGAATAATAACAAGCAGTGTGCGACCTTCGTTCCCACACCTGCTCACTGCAGGGGCTGGACTAGATGACCTTGAAAGGTCCCTTCTAACACAGACTATTCTATAACTCTAAATTCATTAATCAAATTGATTAAATCTTCCAGGATGAGACCCTGCTGACTTTTGACCAAAACCTCTATGGCCTTTGTCAGTGTTCAGAACAAGATCCAGGTGCTGTAGAAGCAGACGTCCCTGCGAAGTGAAGGGAAGCATTAAACCACCTTGACCTCAGCAGTGAACTTAGCTGAAAGTATCTGACCCATGCTTGGACTTTGTCTTCCTATCTGAGGAGCATCTTCACAATGTGGTTCTCACAGTCCCCACCTCTCCTAGGGCATCTTTTCAACAGCATTTTTGTCATCACTTGGACCCCATCCACATTGAAACCACAAGAAAGTGCAGGAGCTCAATCCCATCACAGTTAAAAGCTTGTTCTGCAGATGAGGCTTGGTTGCCAAGTTAAAAGTTCAACCCATCCTACAGAGCTCTGGCATAGTTTGGGGAGCAAAAACTAAATATTTCCACAATACAGACCAGAATTGCATCGTAGCCAAGCCAAAGGAAAAACCAGCTCATAACCTGACTGGTTACTAGTGGTTGGTGAGAGGTTTTTGGGGTAATGTGTGCAAAGCTCTTGTGCTGATCAGGAGGACAAGAGTTTACCAGGGAAAGTTCTGGCAAGAAAGCAGAACTCTCTGGAGAAGTAGATTTTAATTATTGGATTAATTTATGGCAGATACAAACTGATTTTTTTTAGCTTCTTGGTAAGACAATCGAGGTTCTTCCCAGAGAGAGTGATTGGCATTGGAATGGGCTGCCCAGGGAGGTGGTGGAGTTGCTGTGCCTGGAGGTGTTCAAGAAAAGGCTGGATCACTTAGAGCCATGGTCTGGTTGACTGGATAGAGCTGGGTACTAGGTTGGACTGGATGATCTTGGAGGTCTCTTCCAACCTGGTTGATTCTATGATAATCCTGCTTATCAAAACACTTCTCTGAGGATTAAGATAACAAGTGATATATTGAAGCTATTTTATCAAGTCCCACAACTGAAAGTACAAATATCCCTGGGCCTTTCCTCCTCATGAGAAGTGCAAAGGGAAGACAGAAGAGAAAGGCTTAAGTTATTACACTTCTTTCTGCTTCAAAATCTTCCTCTTGGTGCCTGTTGTCTGTAAAAGGAGGATCTAGTCATTTGCAGCCTTTACAATCCCTCTCTGCATGTAAAGTATACATGAAACTGGAGATTTTCTTCCGGCCTGGAAGTCAACAGCCATCAGAAGGGTCAAGGAGCACAGGGAAAAGATGGGCACTAAGACTCGATAGGGTGCCCAAAAGCTTTGATTTCATTCAGCTCCTGTGGATTATTCTCCCCAAAATGAAGGTTCAGCTTTAAAAGAGTAGAGACTTTGCAAAGTCAAGTGCTTTCACACCATGAAATGCTAAATCTTTGGCTAGCAGTGCCCCTGAGCAAGGATTCTGGAAGAGTCAATCTTTGTGTGCTTGTTTATTTTGCAAACCTATGTGATCTCTATTTCACTGCAAAGAGCTGCTTCTGTGAAGATGCTGCTGAGCCCAAACAGCTCCAGAAAGAGGGATTTTTAGGTCTAATAGAATCAGGGCAAAATGCAGATGTTGACCTGTGTTCAGCTTCTATAAATTCATAGAATCAGTCAGGATTAGAAGGGACCACAAGGATTATTCAGTTCCAATCCCCCTGCCATGGCCAGGGACACCCTACCCTAGAGCAGGCTGCCCACAGCCTCATCCAGCCTGGCCTTAAACACCTCCAGGGATGGGACCTCAACCACCTCCCTGGGCAACCTATTCCAGCTTCTCACCACTTTCATGCTGAAAAACTTCCTCCTCACCTCCAGGCTGACTCTCCCCACTTCCAGCTTTGCTCCATTCCCCCATGTCCTGTCACTCCCTGATAGTCTAAAAAGTCCCTCCCCAGCTTTTTTTGTAGGCCCCCTTCAGATCCTGGAATGCCACAAGAAGGTCACCTGGGAGCCTCTTCTGCAGACTGAACAGCCCCAACTCTTCCAGTCTGTCCTCCTCGCCGCGGTGCTGCAGCCCTCTGAGCATCCTCGTGGCCCTTTGTATGAGGTATTTTTGGAGGGTATTTTAGAGGGTATTTGGCTTGGGTTTTTGGGGGATTTTTTTGGAGACCATAAAATTTGGATGAGTTTGTGCAGAGAAAAGAAGGTTATGCCTCTCTCATAAAGAGATGTCCAATGTCAATCCTTGCTTCTGTATCACTGAGGCATCACAACAATCCATGAAAGTTCACTTAAGAAAAAAAATAGATAAATACAAATGGCAACTTATTGTTCCTAAAACCTCTCCCTTAGAAACTAAAATCTCCTGCACGGCCACTCAAAAGGAAAAAAAAAAACCCAACAACACAACAACAACAAAAATCACCAAACAAACTTAAGCTGAGGCAGATCTTGCTTGGCAAATTTCATTCCAGATGAATAGAATTCATTTAACAAGCAGTTGAGAGACATGGGTTTGTAATGGAGAGTGTTAGGCAGCCTTAATAAAAGGCATTAGTGTCCATATTGGCCATAATTAGATTGCAGTGTATAAAAGGCACTGCATGGTCAGCTTAAGATCAATTCAAATCCCATGATGTCAGAATTATTCCTCAGTATCCTCCAGCACATTGCCTGCAATCTGATTACTTGAGCACAAGCGTTGTCCTTCCAGCTGCTCGGGCTGGCCAGTCCCAGGAACCAGCAAGGTGAACATCAAACCCCTGACAAGGATGAGGACTGGTGAGCTGCTGTCTCCAAGCTATGGTTGCCTAACTGAGCAGCTTTGGAGCAATGTGGCTGAGGTCCATCTTAAAACTGAAGGTGCATTGTTTAGCCAAGAGAAAAGGAGGTTATCCTTTGCACTGTTAATTGATCTTGTTCTTTTATTTACAAGGAAAGGAGACCTCGGAGGCTTTGGCACCTTCATCAGCATGAGGAATAAATCAACCTGGCATTAAGCTCTAATGGCTGCAGTCTAAGAATAAATAGGGTTTTTTTCTCATGTGAGTAGAGAGGGCACAGATGTCCATTGACAAAGTGCTGCATTTCTTAATTGAATTTAATGAAATATGTAGGAACTAAGCTTCCCATCCCTAATGGAGCCCAAGAAGTGAGGCAAGGCCAAGGTGACATATTGATAACACCATAGCTTAGATGAGGGCAGTCTAAGTTGCTTGTGGCTATTCAGCAACACCTTTTCTGCTCTGTGGAATGGCTGCATAGTTGTGGCTCAGCATTCATTTCATGGTCATCTTTCTGGCCTACAACCACAGGGAATTGTTACCACCACTGACTTGAGGTGATGACAGACAGAGAGCCAAGCACTCCTATGGAAGGGCTAGGAGGAGGCAAAAGGGACTGCAATGATGGGATGCTTGCAGGAAAGTGGAAAGGTTCACCAGTGTTGACCATGTTGTAAATCTAAACAGCATTGGATTTTGCAGGAGAGATCCTTTCAAAAGATAGGCTACATTGCCTGGTGGCAGCTAAGGAGGGAAAAATATTATGAGGAGCAAGAGCAGCCCTCAAACAAGACTGATGACAACCTTCTGTATGGCTGTTGAAGGGAGCAGTACCAACACATGTATCATTTCTCTCTGTTTTATAAATTAAACCAATTTCCTGTTGCAGGAATCTGCAATCAGTGGACTAAAGGGAAGAGATTTAACACGGTCAAGTGCAGGGTTCTACACTTTGGCCACTATAACCCCAAGCAGCACTATAGGCTGGAGACAGAGTGGCTGAGAGCAGACAGGAAGAAAGGGACCTAGGACTACTGGTAGATAGTAGGCTGAATGTCAGCCAGCAGTGTGCCCAGGTGGCCAAGAGAGCCAATGGCATCCTGGCCTGGATCAGGAACAGTGTGGCCAGTATGATAAGGGAGGCTACTCTTCCCCTGTACTCAACACTGGCCAGGCCATACCTTGAGTACTGTGTACAATTCTGGGTCCTTTAATTCAAGAGATGTCAAGGTACTGGAACGCATCCAGAGAAGGGTGACAAAGCTGGTGAGGGGCCTGGAGCACAGCCCTGTGAGGAGAGGCTGAGGGAGCTGGGACTGTGCAGCCTGGAGAGAGGAGGCTCAGGGCAGACCTCATTGCTGTCTACAACTACCTGAAGGGAGCCTGTAGCCAGGTGGGGGTTGGCTCATCTCCCAGGCAGCCAGAACAAGGGAACACAATCTCAAGTTGTGCCAGGGGAGGTCTAGGCTGGATGTTAGGAGGAAGTTGTTGCCAGAGAGAGTGATTGGCATTGGAATGGGCTGCCCAGGGAGGTGGTGGAGTCGCTGTGCCTTGAGGTGTTCAAGCAAAGCCTGGATGAGGCACTTAGTGCCATGGTCTGGTTGATTGGACAGGGCTGGGTGCTAGGTTAGACTGGATGATCTTGGAGGTCTCTTCCAGCCTGGTTGATTCTATGATTCTATAAAGAAGTCTTACAGAAGTATTCACTGGCAATGAAAGTTGGCTGCTTGTGCAGCTGCTCTGAGCCCCAGCTCTACACAACAGTCCTGCAGATAGCAGTAGAATTTTCACAAGGGAGTGTAGTCCATGGTGTCATGGTCATCCTGAACTGAAATTATCAAACTGAGAGGCTAAAACCTGAAAATCTTCTTAAAAAAGAACAAACCCTCACCTACTTGCCAAATTTTGGAAGCAAGCTAAGGGATTTAGAATCATAGAATCATAGAATTAGTTAGGGTTGGAAGGGACCACAAGGATCATCTAGTTCCAACCCCCCTGCCATGGCCAGGGACACACCACTCTAGATCAGGATGGCCACAGCCTCATCCAGCCTGGCCTTAAACACCCCCAGGGATGGGACCTCAACCACCTCCCTGGGCAACCCATTCCAGCTTCTCACCACTCATGCTGAACAATTTCCTCCTCACATCCAGCCTGAACCTACCCATCTCCAGCTTTTCTCCATTCTCCCTAGTCCTGTCACTACCTGATAGCCTGAAAAGTCCTTCCCCAGCTTTTTTGTAGGCCCCCTTCAGATCCTGGAAGGCCACAAGAAGGTCACCTGGGAGCCTCCTCTTCTGCAGACTGAACAGCCCCAACTCTTTCAGTCTGGCCTCATAGGATTTTGACATCTAATGCCACACAGCCAAAGAAAATAATTTAATTTCCCATGGAATTTAGTGTATGATTCCTCAGAAGACACAATGTTATATGGACACAAACACTAAAAAAAAACAAACTTATTTAGCTTGTGGGATCCCAGAATCACACAGAATGACAGGGGCTGGAAGAGACCTCCAGAGATCCACTATTCCAACCCCCCTGCCAGAGCAGGTTCACCTAGAGCAGGTCACGTACTCGTGAAAATCTAGGAAACTGCCTTTATTGTTATTGTTTTTAAACAAACAACTACCCTAAGAATTACTTTAAGAACTCTTTCGTCATGCCCAATTAACAAAACAGACCCAGCCCTGATTATTCCACTCCGTGCATTTGTAATCTGTCACTTTATAAATTGATAGTGAGATGAGATCCAGCAGAAACCAAGATACAACACTTCATCTCTTCGTGTTGCACAGAAATAAGCAGCAGAGATTTGTCACATGGCAGGAGACAGCTCTGCTATTTAAAACCTGATGCTTGTAACGTTTGACAGTGCCAGCAGCAGTTTAAAAAAAAAGAAGTTGATTGTTTATGCAGCTACCCAAAATGCTTCCCTTAGAATCATAGAATCAATCTTCTTTTCCCTCTTTGGAAAGGAATGTGACCTGTCTGAAACTGTACCCTAATAAGTCATCCTTCATTCCCAGGAGAACCTCGTGTTAGTGCTGGCAGGGTCTGTGAGCAGGGAAGGGGAGCTTGGTCTCTACTTACGCTGCTCGCAGGTCTCTCCCAGCCAGCCGGGGAGGCAGCGGCACCTTCCCAGGACGTGATCACAGCCAGCAGCATTCTTGCACTTGCACACCTGGTGGCAGTCGAGCCCAAAGAATCCATCTGGACAAGCTGAAAATGCAAGCAAACGTCAATTTTAGCAGAGTTGCCGTTTCCTTTCTGGATGAATTCTAGTTCAGAGACCTGAAAACACAGGGTGCTGCTCAGTTTGTCATGGATGCTTTGTCACACATCACTCTGTGACAACGCTTGAGAGCCAAGGCTGCTTCAAGGGTTAAGCCTGCTCAGTCCTGCCACGTGTATCTCAGAAAAAAACCCAAACATGACCCCTTTTATACAGTCAGTAGATTTCTGCACAGAAAAACAGGGCTGAGAATACCACAAAGCCAAGAAACTGGAGAGAGAATGGCTCTGGATTCCCACAAGCCACTGCTTGTGCTTCTCTAATGGACAGAGGAAACAGGAAATAATTCAACATAATGCATGACTGTAAGGCCATCCCTGATGATCTCCCTGCCTTCCTGAAATGCAAAACTCCTGTCCCTATTTACTCTCCTGAGATTTTAGAAGATTTCTCTTGCAATGAACATAAGCCACAGTGTTGTAGTTCAGTGCTGAAATGAAACCTTGGCAAAGAGTTGCAAAAAAACCCCTCCAAAACCTAAGACAAATTAAACATAGCAAAACAACTCCAGGGAGCTTAAGGAGATCAGTACTTACATCTAGGACACATAAAGAAGAGCAGCTCCTCAGATTTAATTTATGCCAGGAGCAGTGTTGACAGCAGTGAAAATAAGCCATGGGTGCCTGTAAGTGGGATGCATCATACCCCAAAATGTGGCACCGCAAGAACATTAAGGCTGCTACACAGAGTTAAAAACAAATAATAATTAGGAGCTATGTTGTCTGTGTAGCCTTAATTTAACCTCTCCATCTGCACAAACACGTGTGTGTTTAGATTATACAAGTGCCTGTAGAATTATGTGCTACTCAATAAATCTGGAGATACACAGGAGTGTGGTGGTCCCTCCTCAAATCACTCAGCCCCAGAAGCAGTGATGCTCATGAAATGAGCAGTTATTCAATACAACTTACATCTCTGTCCTCCTTGGTTGAGATAAACATATTTAAACCCCAAGCCTCACATTTCTACCATGAAACCAGAGTGACTGGCTTCTCAGCAGAGCCTTATTTTGACATACATGACTACCCAATGACCCTCCACGTGGTTTCACAGCTATCTCTTAGGCCACCCTAATGCCATTATCCATTTCTTCTACTGCTGGACTCTTCTACTGCCTTCCTTACCCTGTCTCTTCTTCACACCTGGGCTCTTTATCCAGTCTACTCATGCCACCTCTTCTACAGATAGAAGTTAGGTCCCCCAGTAGGAAGCACTTTGGCTGTGAGAGGAGGGAAATTCAGTACCTGAAGATACAGGCAAATCTGGACCTTCATGCAGTGGTGGAGGGAGTGTGGCAATGCAACACAGAATTTGATTCAGTGGTTTTGATTGGAAAAGGCCTTTAAAGTCCAAGTCCCCTGCAGTGAGCAGGGACACCTTCAACTAGAGCAGGTTGCTCAGAGCCCCAAACAATCTGAACTGGAATGGTTCCAGGGGTGGGGCATGTACCACGTTTCTCCGCAACATGGCCCAACACTTCCTCACCCCCAGCGTAAAAAAATCTTCTTCCTTGTACCTTGTCTACGTCTCCCTTCTTCTAGTTTCAAACTATCACCACTTGTCCTGTCACAACACACTGAAAAGTCTGACCTCAGCTTTCTTACAGAGCCCTCTAAGTGCTGAAAAGCCACAACAAGGTCTCCCTGGACCCTTCCCCGGGCTGAACAACCTCAATTCTCTTAGCCTTTCTTCATAGTAGAACTGTTACTTCCTCCTGACATTTATGTGGCCTCCTCTAGACCTGCTCTAACAGTTCCATGTCCTTGTGCTGAGGACACCAGTGAAGGAGAGCAGTAGAATCTCCTCCCTTGACCTGCTGGCCAAGTGGCTTTTGAGGCAGCCCGGGATGCAGCTGGCCTTCTGGGTTACAAGCATACACTTGCAGCTCATGTCCAGCTTTTTATCCACCAGCACCTGCTCTGGCTTCTCTGCTCTCAGAGCTCCTGCTCAGCTTGTGACTATATAAGATTATTTCATCTACTCAAAATCAAAAGGTTGCTCTTCCCTTCATCCTTTCCAGGCTGCAGCTTCTTCTTTGGCATTAAAAAAAAAAGATCAGGCTTCCACCACTTCCCAGGTATGTGCTGTCTCATAATGATGGAAAACTGTAACACATCCCTCAGCCTCTGTTCAGTTCATAGTGGGGAGAGAGCTGTTATCAAGTTGTAAGGAGGAGATGCCAGCATGTGGTTTTAATCTTGATGTCCTTCTTCATTATGCTTCAGCAGTGTGTATGGCACAGCATACCAGAAAGGACTTCTCCCACTTAACCCTAGGTGACTTCAAAGGCTGACAAAGTTTTTCTTTGTTCAGTGCAGGGACTACACAGCCTTGTCAGCTCTTCCTAGACATGCACAGCATTTCTTTTTCTCTTTTAACTTATTAAACCAGGAATCTTGCTGGGCTCTCTCATGACAATGATTAACTGCTGAAATCAGCCCATCTTGCAGTCGTGCTGATTCAGACAGCAGTTCAAATGCACACTCTGAGTGCTACGCTTCACAAGGGCTACACGGTGCCGTTATTCATGCATCAATTAATAAACATACTGCAGGAGAAGTCCAAGACTCCTGCTGCCTCCAAGTTTCAGGGCAAATGGGGAGTGGTGTTTGGGGATGTTTGGTTGGATCAAGAAGCAAAAGGGATAATTCTCTTTCCGGTGGCCTAATCACTTAACTGGGCACACAGACAGAGCAGCAGGGGGTGGAATTAACCAACATTACAGTGCAGCAAAGATCATCACAACCTTCAAAGCAGGAGCTCAGCACTTCAGAGGATGAAACCAAACCTGCATTCCCAAACAGAAGCAGAGCCTGAGGTCAGGGTAGGGTGACCTGTCATGTTTGGTGTGTAACAGAGCTGGGAGCAGGACTGGTGAGCAAAGACACATCTTGATCTCTTTGCTTTTGCTTGGTGAGCTTCTGGGCTGCCTGACATCAGAAGGCCATGGCTTAGGCTTCCTGCATGGCAGATGTTAACATTTATTTGAAGAAAGCATCGATGTATTTAGCTACTCTTATAAGAAAGACTGGTTTGGCACCTTTAGGGGGATTGGGAGGTTATTTTTGTTTGTTTTTAATTGCCTGCTTATCTGCCAGTACATTAAAACCAAGGTGCTGCAGCAGTGGGTGGCCACAGTAGGCCTTTTCAGCAGAAAATGCTACTCAGGTTATCTGTGCTTTAGCAGGATAGAGAAAGGACTTACAAAGCCATCTTCTGCTACCATCACAGTGCAGGAACACAGAGGCATTAATTGTTGCTTCAGCCAGAACCTCACACACACCTCAGTTACCTTCTCTTAGATAGGAAAGGTATCTGGAAGCACTGCTAGCAGCATCACTCTTGAGAAATCACTGAAAAGGCTTCATTCACCTTTGGTAATGTTCACCATCATCAAGACCTTGTGAAGAACCATACAGTGTTTCTTCAAGTGTTTGACTTGTATCACTTTGTTGCTTTCAAGAAAATGCAAAGGAAGCCTTTCAGATGGCCTTCACACATTTCTTAGTAGATTCTTTTCTTTTCAGGCTTATCTATAAGTGTTACCCACTTGGCAACTAAAACAGCTCTGCTCCTTTTGCAGCTCTTTTGAAAGAGTTAAAAGATTCACCGGGTTCTTCTTTCCAATGGGCTGAACAGAGCTGAAGAATGAAGCAGGCATGCACCACCTTCAGAAATGTATATTTTCCTTTCAGAACGTGGCTTGACAGCTTTATTCTTCTCATTATTATTGTTATATGTGATCACAGCACTATTGGAGAGGCAAAAGTATGACTGAATGAGACCAGGTAGAGACGAAGAACAGCTGACTGAAGCTGCTCAGAGCAGAGCAGAACTAAGGCAGACAAAAGTACTTTGAAGTGTGAGGTCTTTTGGCAGCATCTTGCAGCTGAGGGCACAGAGGTTCAGCCAACTCCTCAATAATTCACAGCAAGGTCTTGCAAAGCTGCAACCTGGAGCAACAGTATCTCCTGCTACTGATTAGCTTGGAAACTGTCCCGTGCTGGTGGGTGAGGATGTGGTTTTGCTGTTATCTGTATTACTGACAGGCAACATTTGTAGGTGCACATCAAATCACAGTGAATATTGCAAGTATCTTTTGAGTTGCTGCATTGTCCCCACTCTTTGTGCTCTTCTCAAGGAAGACTGAATGACATATACAGTCTTGGGTCACACCTCTGAAGTCCTTGAAGTCCAGGGAAGTGAAAGGCTTGCCTCGAGTCAGTTAAAAATGAAACATGATTGAAGCACTGCCCTGCTTCCAACACCACAGCACACTCCAGCATGGCATCTGAAAACCATTAGGCTGGCTGTCTCTCTGGGGTGTGTGGGGGTGAACACTGGCTACTTGGTCAAGACACTGCAGCACATCAGCTGGCAGCGCAACTGCTCAAAATGACAAATCCTCCAAGAGCTTTCTATAGTCGCTAGTGCACATCCACAGAGAGAGAAAGCAAGGTGGATGAGCCTGGTCACCTTCACTACAAAAAGAAATACCACAACAGGTCAATACTGAGACTTAGCAAGGGCTGAGATTACATTAACAACGCTAATAAACAATAAGAAGAGATGATGGAAATCTGTAGCAAATAAAGAACTTGAAAATGGCCACTGCAGTGGAGTTTTGCAACAGGGACTAAGATATAAACCTATAAAGCTAAAAGGCAGTAAATCACCTTTGGTACCTTCATGCTAAAGGCAGTAAATCACCTTTGGTACCTTCATGCTAAAGGTAGTAAATTAATGAAAAGGAACAGCCATGCTTTGTTCATAACTGAAAAAAGAAAACCAACCTCAAAAAACCAAAGGCAGATTTTGCGACTCCTGCAATTTCATCCCAAATCTGGATCCTATGCTGCCCCAGTGGAAAATCCCTAAAATAACAGCTGCAGATTCCAACACAGTCACTGTACAGGGGTGATGCTGGTATTTGTTGCTAATGTTAACAAATATTAGATTTCTCCAAGGAGTAAGGTCCTGTTCTCCACCTGGGTCGGCACAATCCCAAGCACAGATACAGGCTGGGTGGGGAATGGCTGAGAGCAGCCCTGATGAAAAGAACCTGGGGGTCTGGGGTGATGAAAAGCTCCACATGAGCCTGCAGTGTGCACATGCAGCCCAGACAGCAACCATGTGCTGGGCTGCAGCAAGAGCAGTGTAGCCAGCAGGGCAAGGGAGGAGATTCTGCCTCTTTGCTCTGCTCTCCTGAGACCCTACCTGGAGTACTCTGTGCAGTTCTGGGGCCCCCAACACAGGAAGGACATGGAACTGTTTGAGCCAGTCCAGAGGAGGCCACCAAGATGCTCAGAGGACTCCACAGCTCTGCTATGAGGACAGGCTGAGAGAGCTGGGGCTCTGCAGCCTGGAGAAGAGAAGGCTTTGAGGAGACCTTGGAGTGGCCTTCCAGGATCTGAAGGGGCCCACAGGAAGGCTGAGGAGGGACTACTGACAAGGTCTTGTAATGACAGGATGAGGAGGAATGGGTTTAAACTGGCAGAGGAGAGATTTAAACTAGATATTGGGAAAGGGTTATTTACAGGCCTTGGGCGAGCTGCTCTAGTGGGAGGTGTCCCTGCCTGTGGCAGGAGCTGGATGATCCTTGAGGTCCCTTCCAACCTAAACCATTCTATGATTCTATGATTCTACAGTGAGGGTGGTGAGACACTGGCAAAGGTTGCCCAGAGAGTGGATAGATCATAGAATCACAGAATATGATCAAAGATCACATTTGATGATTCTGTGATCTACAACCTCCCTGAAGGTGTTCAAGGCCAGGTTGGATGAGGCCTTGAGTGACCTATTCCAGTGGGAGGTGTCCCTGCCTATGGTGGGGGGTTGGGACTGGATGATTTTTGAGGTCCCTTCCAACCTAAACCACTCTATGACTCTGAACATAAATGGTTTCAAAATTTCAGGTTTAGCATCTCTGAGATGACGGAAAATTCCTTTCCAGCCCTGGATGAGGCATCAGCAGTATATGAGAAGGCCAAGGCAACTCAGCATGCTGGGTCTCAATCTCTGTGTTCCTGTCTGTGAGGCACAGAGCTTGGCCAATGTGGGTGGATTGCCAAGAGGACGGCAAAAAGCACATTCCTGCCAGAAGGAAACCCTGCCAATCTCCAAGTCACTAAAAACAGAAGTGCTACAGCTCCTCAGAGGTGCCAAGAAGGTTCTACCAAGAGCAAACCACCCACACATTTCCCTGCCGTTTCATCTCTCACAAGCAGCCAAATCGTTCTGGCTCAAAGTTTCTACAGGAAAAGGTACCACAGGTTGGCTCAGAACAAACACTCTGCCTGCTGCAGAGGAAACATGTAGGGAACAGTAAGCACCGAATTCTGCTCTCCCCTCCACAACCTTCTTTCAGGAGTTTAAAAAGATAAACACGTCCAACAGGAGCTGAAGCTTCTTTTCTTCCAGTAGATGTCACCCAGGATTCTCCATATTCCTCACACCTACTTTGGCAAAGGATATGTAGCCTCTTTGTCCCCTAGTTTGATTCCTACTGGAACGAGCAGATTTATACCACAGCACAGATAACCAGTTAAAAAAATAATCATTTATCTATTTAACAACAACAACAAAAAAATAGGCTTATGAAAACAGACTTCAGCTAAATCATTTTAAGAAGGAAGATGGTGGAGATAGCATAAATTATGAGGCACACTTTGCAGCCAAAGCCTGAGAGGAGAGTTTATTTCGTGCAGTAATTCCTGGTAAGAATGAGAGGGGAACCACAAGCCCAATCTCAGCTCCAGCAAGCCAGGCGCTTTGCCTCAGCAGTCTGGGAAGGCTGTGGAGCAGCTCCCTTCCCATCAGAGGGCAGCAGCTGCCTGCGAGTGCTGCCACTTCCCCGCAAGCCGGTGGATAAAGCTGCTTTCTAAGTAAAATAATTGTGCCTTTGGTTTAATGACCATCACTTGCTGAATCTTCAGTCCTTTACACTTAAATAACTTTCAGCACGTCTGACTGACTACCTGCTGCTCCTGTTGTAGTCAAGACTACGATCTGCACAATGATGCAGCATGACAGCAACCTTAGATGGTGCCACAGACCGACTCATAATAATGTTTCTGAGGAGTCCACTCCAACCTTTCCAACACTTCACCAAATGATCAGGCAAGAGAAAATGATCTGTTGGATTGATTAAAGTCTAAAGTGTATCTGTTCAGAAAGAGTTTCTTTGGGAAAGAGTTCCCATGGGAAGATCCATGTTTTTTTCTCAAACATTTTTACAGCAGCACAAGAAGTGTAAGGCAGGAGAAGCACCTTCTGCTCCCTGCTCAAATAGTAGGATTCTGGTTCAAAAAGTAGATGTGGTATACTAGGAGCCTAGGAAGACACTACAGAAGCCTCCCAGTACTTAAAGGAGGCCACAGGAAAAATGGAGGTGGACTCTTCATCAAAAAGTAGATGTGGTATACTAGGAGCCTAGGAAGACACTACAGAAGCCTCCCAGTACTTAAAGGAGGCCACAGGAAAAATGGAGGTGGACTCTTCATCAGCACAAGTGCAGTGATAAGATGAGGGTTAACAGCTTCAAACAGAGAGGTTAGACATAGATTAGATATTAGGAAGAAATTTAGTATTGTGAGGGTGGTGAGAAGCAGGTTGCCCAGAGACACTGCGGATGCCCCATCCTGGGAAGTGTTGAAGGCCAGGCTGGATGGGACTTCAAGCAGCCTGGTCGAGTGGAAGGTGTCTCTGCTCATGGGAGGCAGATTTCAACTTGATGATCTTCAACCTCCCTGCCAACCTAAACCATTCTATGTTTCTATGAGTCTTCAGCATGTATCTTATTTTAACCACGTTAAAACACGTGCCCAGTGCTAAGCACCTGGCAAAACGCTCAGGATGCAAGGACACATTTCAGTATCATCTTCCAATTCAGTTCAGTGGCTTTACATTGCTGCTTACAATGCTGTACATTGTAAAACCAGCTCTCTGCATTAAAAAAAACACCAAACAACAACAAAAAAGGACTGGAGGGAGCATCAGTACCTCTTCCACAAAAGGTTCCTGTCCATCCTGCCGTGCAAGTGCAGGCTCCACTCACGTGGTCGCAGGCAGCTCCGTTCTGGCACTGACAGCTGCCCTCGCAGCTCGGGCCAAAGCTTCCCTCAGGGCATCCTGCAGTGGAGGAATAGGAACCAGATGATGGGGTTACTTCTGGAGCAGATCAGAGAGCCACGAGGAATTTTTAGCTACATGGGAATTGTTACTATTTGTCAGGGAAGAATCTGGGCTTAATGGTAACACCTTAGAACTGATGGGATTAAGTGTTCTCCTTGGGGCCTGGGTAGATGGGGCTGTGCTTATTAAGGTCTGTTTCAGAAACACGTCAGGGTGTTGAAAGACTGTGCTAGTTTGAGGCTAATTGGAATATTTTAATGAGAAAAAATTAGATTATAGGCTGAGAAAAGAAAACAGTGGTGATGTCTACTTTGCTCATAAGGTCGCTGAGACGTATAAAAGAAGAACTCAGACATAGAATCACAGAATCAGTCAGGGTTGGAAGGCACCACAAGCATTATCTAGTTCCAAACCCCCTGCCATAGGCAGGGACACCCTACCCTAGAGCAGGCTGGCCAGAGCCCCATCCAGTCTGGCCTTAAACACCTCTATGGATGGGGCTTCAACCACCTCCCTGGGCAACCCATTCCATAGAAAAGACAGTGTGTGTGTGTGTCTCTGACTCTCAGAGTCTGTGTTTCTCCCCGGGACGCTTATGTGTAACTAATCCTTCTGCTTCTAACCTCCCCTGCTGATCCTCCAAACTCACCTTGCATGTATGAAAAACTCTGGGATAAAGTAGAGTGGTGGAAAGAAGGTGGAAGGGTGGATGGGAGCCCCTCCTGGGGACTCTGGTTTCTGGGAGGGGTGTTGTGTTTCTGTGTTACTTTTAACTTGCATATTTCTTTATATAGCTGTATAGATTTGTAATATATTGTAAATATCTGCTTGTATATTGTGCTAAGCTGTTAATACAAAGCTTCATTCCTTAACTTCCAGATGGCTGAGTCTAGTCTGGGTGATTTCATAAGGATTGGGGGGCAGGTAACTGCCCCAGTCACCACAAAGACTTAAATTCTGCACAGCAAACTAATAGCATCTGAGAGCTGCAAAGCCTGTGACCTGACAGCTTCTGCTTGATGACACTTTACATACTGATCTGGAGTCCCTTATGAGGGTGACAAAGCTGGTGAGAGGCCTGGAGCACAGCCCTGTGAGGAGATGCTGAGGGAGCTGGGGGTGTGCAGGTGATGGTTTGAAAATAAAACACTGCTCAGGCCACACCTTGAGTGCTGTGTCCAGTTCTGGCCTCTATTCAAGAGAGATGTCGAAGTACTGGAAGGTGTCCAGAGAAGGGTGATGAAGCTGGCAAGAGGCCTGGAGCACAGCCCTGTGAGGAGAGGCTGAGGGAGCTGGGGGTGTGCAGCCTGCAGAAGAGAAGGCTCAGGGCAGACCTCATTGCTGTCTACAACTACCTGAAGGGAGGTTGTAGCCAGGTGGGGTTGGTCTCTTCTGCCAGGCAACCAGCAACGGGACAAGGGGACACAGTCTCAAGTTGTGCCAGGGGAGGTCTAGGCTGGATGTTAGGAGGAAGTTGTTGGCAGAGAGAGTGATTGGCATTGGAATGGGCTGCCCAGGCAGGTGGTAGAGTTGCTGTCCCTGGAGGTGTTCAAGCAAAGCCTGGATGAGGCACTTAGTGCCATGGTCTGGCTGATTGGACAGGGCTGGGTGCTAGGTTGGACTTGATGATCTTGGAGGTCTCCTCCAATCTGGCTGATTCTATGATTCTATGTGCACATCTCTGGGACTTCACCAACCAGGAGGAGGGAAGCTCCCAGCTTTTGCACCTCATTTTGAGGCCCTATTTTTTTTCTCCTGCTTCCTTCAGAAAGCTCCCATCTGAACGCTGCATATTTTATTTTCAGGCTCTGCTCTGAAAAATTCAAGTGAAAACATTACATGTGGGGGACAGATTAACAACTCCATTTCCACAGCAGTTAATGTAAGGAGTTTTGCATGGTGAGATTTGCATGGTGCTTACTATCTGTAGAATGAAAACAACACTTGAGAGCAAAAATAATTTCTTCCAGGATTATAGGAAAATCAATTAAGAATGAGGCCAGTTGCCTAATTCATATTAGAGATTTTGGACAGGCTGAAATAGAGAGATATACTTGGCTAAGCACAATGTATTACAGGACCTCTACTGATGTTTGAAGGTCTTGTAAACTCCCCTCTCAATGAGTTGTGTAGATTATTGCCAGATCTCTTTTTTCAAGTGCCTGAGTTTAGCATTTTAATCAACAAAGTGATGATTAGGCAATCTGGTAAGAAACATACAGAACAGGATACAAAAAGGATCCTCAGTGACAATTTAGTGCTGGACCAGATGATCCTTGATGTGCCTTCCAACAGAGTATTCTGGATTCTATGCCTGGAAAAAGGGCTGGGTTTGGTGCTGCCTGTTTGCTACCACAGGCAGGCAGTGATCAGAGCTGATGTGAATTTGGTTGCTACTGCACTTTAGTGACTCTCTATTAACTGGAGCCAACCCTTGGGTCTCTTACAGAGGCTATAGGGTGGGATGGGAGGCAGAGGGATAGCAAAGTACCTTAATTATTTCTTTGCTTTTGATCATCTCTGTTGAAAACAGGACACTGTGTAAATGTGGAGAAGCTCAGAGGTAGTCTTTGCACGTACAGACGAAACTCAGTCCCAGGGGTGAACTGGTGCAAAACTGCATCTGCATCACCTCCCATTCCCAAGCTGCATCTGCATCACCTCCCATTCCCAAGCTGCAGACCACTGTGCATCAAGCCTCCTACAGTACTTAAAGGACTACATACACAGAAGTGCACTTGCACCTTAAAAGCTTGGTCCTGCTCAGGGGGACACCTTCACCTATGCAAGGCAAGTACTACTCCAGCACAGTAATGGGTATGGGGCCCTCAGCTTTCTCCAGACCTACAGCATTTAGCCTCCAGCCAAGACTTTCAAGGTGAAGGCAATGGGTCAGTACACTTCACAAATGATTTCACAGTCCACATCACATAGAATCTGCCCTCTGCTTGAGCAGGCACAGACTGCATCAATGCATGCTGAGATAGATCCACCCCATCTGAGAACCTGAGCTGCCTGCAAAGCTGCAAAGGGGGAGAGGCCAAAATGCAGAGATGGCTAGAGATGGCTTGGGAGCAGAGCAGATCTCACCTCCAAGGATGTATAAAATGTTTAGGGGGAAAATATGGCTTTCAGAATCTTACATACACACAGAAATTCATTTATGCTTGTTATATCCAAATATATATACATACACATAACTGAAAAGAGGTATAAAATGAGACTGGATAAATGAGAAGCTAAATAGCTAAAGCATTAGGAGTTGCCAGATTTTTTGTTGGTGGCAATGGCTTCACTGATGACCTCATCAGAGAAGACCACAACAAGCCATTTGGTTACTTTCTGTCTGTGGAGATGCTGTTTTGAGAGAGGTCAAGAGCAAAAGAGAAGTGGAAGTGGCAGCTCTTTCTCTGGGAGCTGGTCTTCCCAACTAATTGTATTTCTGTCCCACTAACAAGAGCTGCAAGATCAACTTTCCAGGCTTTTTGTCTTAGTTCACCATTCCAGATTAATTGTTTTGACATTTCTGTGTGACACCAGCAGTTAATTCTGCCTACGCTGCTGAGACTCCTGTAGCTACATCTGTGCTACTCTAAAATTGTTAAACAGATCAACCTACTTATTTTATTTAACAAAATCAATATGCTCAATAATAATATCAGCAGCAGCTTAACTTACTGATCTTAGAGGTCTTTTCCAACTAAAACAATCCTGTGATCCTATGCAATTTACTGGCACGAGATGAAGTGGAAACCAAATGTTTGCATGGAATCAAAAGGAAAGAGGCACATAGATTGGAAATAAAACCCCACACATATTAAATATAGGTATATTACTTCTCTCTCAAGAAGTTCCTGAGTGACAAATTAATGAAACCTTAGTGGGGGAATACATCAGGAATCATCTATCTGCCTGATTTCATCCTCCTAAGACATCTGTTGCTTCACAGACTAGTGGAGATCAGGGGCCTCTGGTACCACTATTGTGCGTTTTTGGTTTTGCTAATGAGAGGACTCTAAAATCTTCCTGAAGCATTTCTATATGTCTGCCCTTAAAAAATCCTACGGCCAGGTTGGATGAGGCCTTGAGTGACCTGTTCCAGTGGGAGGTGTCCCTGCCTATGGCAGGGGGTTAGAACTGGATGATCTTTGAAGTCCCTTCCAACCCAAACCATTTAATGATTTTAAGATTCTATTGTGGCTCACACACTATACAGCATTGAACCTGAAATCACAGAAATGCACCACAAAATCGGTTGGAAGTGTCCTGGCCTGACTCACTGCTTGAAGTGAGGCCAAGATGGAGCAGGTTACAACAGCTTACAGAGTCTTAGAGCAACCTCTGTTAATTCAGTTAATAGAGCAAGGGGAATGGGAACAGTGAGTCTCAAAGCTGCCTATGTTATAGTAAATAATTGTAGCTGGCAACAGAAGACCTTTTCTCCAGTGGACATCATTCTGTGATACTGGAAAGCGGAATAGAATATCAGTGTTACAATACCCTGGGACAACCAGGTCCGTCCCCTGGCATGGGACTTTGTCTCTGTGGTCATCTTAAGGGATTCTAGGCCCCCTCCAAACTACCACAGCAACTTACTCTGTTCACAATGTTTGCCAGTGAATCCTGGTTCACAGAAGCAGGAGCCAGTGGCTGGGTCGCAGCTACCGTCACCATTGTGGCACACACAGGAGTTTTCACAGTGCTGTCCCCAATGGCCACTACTGCAGGCTGCAAGGGAAAAACAGCATTTACATTGAGAATCAACTTTGAGCTCAGCTAACATTATTTTACATCTAAAAGAGAGAACACCTCCTTGGAGGTGTTCAAGGCCAGGTTGGATGAGGCTTTGAGTGACCTGTTCTAGTGGGAGCTGTCCCTGCCTATGGTGGGGGGTTGGAACTGGATGATCTTTGAGGTCGCTTCCAATCTAAACTATTCTTTGATTCTATGATCTTGGAGAGTATCAAAAAGAGTGTGGCAAGTGAGTCAAGAGAGGTTATTCTACTCCACTGCTCTGCCCTGGTGAGGTCACATCTGGAGCACTGTGCCCAGTTCTGTGCTCCCCAGTTCAAAAAATAACAGGGACTTGCTGGAGAGGGTACAAAAAAGGTCTACAAAGATGATTAGAGGACTAAAACATCTCTTTCATGAGGGCAGACAGTGAGAATTGGGTCTTTTTAGTCTGGGGAAGAGAAGACTCGGGGGGACATTATAAATGCTTATCAATCTTGAAGGGTGGGTATCAGTAGGATGGGACCAGCCTCCTGTCAGTGGTGCTCAGTGAAACTAACCTAACCTATTCTATGATTCTAACAGGAAAGATGCAAAATGGCTCCTTGAGATACAGTGGCTCTGGATTAGGCTCTTGGCTGCAGCAGGATGCATGAATCAATGGAAATAAACACAATTTTTGCTGGTTTATTTCAGCTGAAAGCAGAGGTGTGTAGGCAGATATTACGCCATCCACATAAAACCAATCAGTCACAGTCAATCCATATCAATCAATCCACAGTCACAAATGCATCATTTCATGGAAATAAAAATATCAGCTATTGACTCACTTAGCCAAAACCTGCATCAGCAGGATGTTTAGTGGAGAAAACAAGACAGATTTGTGAACATGCTGCATATTTCTCTCAAAATCCTGGGAAATGCAACATGGGCACAGGGAGAGAAACCTCAGTCTTTGTTAAAGCAACTCACTGCTTTCACTCTAAAAATCACCTAGCACTGACATGACTATGACAATGGACCAGAGCTGAAGCACAGCATCTCCTCCCTTACATGTAAGGCTAAAGAAGAAAGTGCAAATTATTGGTTTTGGAGCAGAGCATTTGTTTCACGCCTGGCCTGCAAGAGCTGCCCAGCTGCCATGTTGAGATATCCCTGCAAAACAACTGTTCCCATCTCTTTTCCTGAAGAGAAATCAAAGCTTTTCTTTGACTTGGTTGCTTAATTCTTTAGCCAGCCTAAAGAGTTATGGGAAGCTAGCTAAATGCCTCTGTATATTGCCAACTGGTTTGACTTGTAAGATCATAGAATCAACTAGGTTGGAAGAGACCTCCAAGATCATCCAGTCCAACCCAGCCCTAGCCAACCAACCAGACCATGGCACTAAGTGCGTCATCCAGGCTTTGCTTGAACACCTCTAGGCACAGCGACTCCACCACCTCTCTGGGCAGCCCATTCCAATGCCAATCACTCTCTCTGACAACAACTTCCTCCTAACATCCAGCCTAGAACTCCCCTGGCACAACTTGAGACTGTGTTCCCTGGTTGTTCCGTTGCTAGTTGCCTGGCAGAAGAGACCAACCCTACCTGGCCACAGTCTCCCTTCAGGTAGTTGTAGAGAGCAATGAGGTCAGCCCTGAGCCTCCTCTTCTTCAGGCTGCACACCCCCAGCTCCCTCAGCCTCTCCTCACAGGGCTGTGCTCCAGGCCCCTCACCAGCTTTGTCACCCTTCTCTGGACATGTTCCAGTACCTCAACATCTCTCATGAATTGAGGGGCCCAAAAGTGGACACAGCACTCAAGGTGTAAGTTTAAGTTTCAGCTTTTCCCAGTTTTCTTCAGTACCAGATTTGAGAAGCCAGGCCCAAAACTTACTTCTGGTAAAAGTGGCAGTTCATTTCTATGACTTTATGTGTTTATGACCAAGTCTAAAAGGAGGTTCATATTCTGTTGGCTTTTTGCTAGAAGGATCATAGCAAATCAAGCAGAGAAGGCATGAAATGGGAAAAGGGAAGAATCAAGCAGGATGGCTTAACATTTATATGGTGCTATCCAAAAAGGGCAAATCTGCCCTCTTACACAGCCATCAATATGGAGAGTGCTGCTAAAGTCAACAGAAGCTCTTCCAGAGAACATTTCTCCCAGCATTTATATTCACAAGCGAAGAAGTGACCTTAAGACACACGACCGTACATGCCACTCACTTGTTGAATAAATCTCCCCCAAACAAAATGAAAAATTGAGAATTAATCTTGAAACTAATCTGCTCTGAAAACGAAGGGAAAAAAAAATACAACCCCCAAACTGTCTGTCAGTCAAAACACCGACAGGACAGATGGCATTGGGCAAAGGGATCCGCAGTGTTGAAATAAGAGCTTACATCAAGACTTTGCGCTTCGTCAGCCATCTATTGCAGTACTTTGAACCTGGATAATTAAGGATTATAAGCACCCAGGCTGTGCAAACCCATAAACACAGCATTTCAGAAGCAATAGGATTAGTAAAATATATTAAAAAAACTGTATTAGGCTAAGAACAAACAGAGTTGGCTCCTGCAGCCACAGCTAAGGCCCTGGGAGACGCTGCGTGCCCTGCGGAGCGCGCACGCCTCTGACTTACGCTGTTGGCAGTCGTGGCCGGTCCAGCCAGGGGGACACATGCACTCTCCGGTGACATGGTGACACTGAGCACTGCTGCCACAGCTGCATAACAGCAGGCAGTTCTGTCCGTAGTAACCATCAGGGCAGGCTGGAAACAGATGAGCAGACTACAAGTTCACCTGGGTAATAACTCAGGCACGACCTGATCTTTTCAAACACGACAACAGCTTGGTCCCTGAAACTTGCATTAGCTGAATGCAGAAATCAAACCAGCAAAATGAAAGAAACACCTGCAGTTTGTAAACTGGGGGTCAGGGGCTGGGTCACAGATTCAGCCAGGTTGGAACAGATCTCCAAGATCATCCAGTCCAACCTAGCACCCAGCCCTGTCCAATCAACCAGACCATGGCACTAAGTGCCTCATCCAGGCTTTGCTTGAACACCTCCAGGGACAGCGACTCCACCACCTCCCTGGGCAGCCCATTCCAATGCCAATCACACTCTCTGACAACAACTTCCTCCTAATATCCAGTCTAGACCTCCCCTGGAACAACTTGAAACTATGTACCCTTGTTCTGTCCCTGAGTGCCTGGGAACAGAGCCCAACCCCACCTGGCTACAACCTCCCTTCAGGTAGTTGTAGACAGCAATGAGGTCAGCCCTGAGCCTCCTCTTCTCCAGGCTGCACACCCCCAGCTCCCTCAGCCTCTCCTCACAGGGCTGTGCTCCAGGCCCCTCCCCAGCCTTGTTGCCCTTCTCTGGACACCTTCCAGCACCTCAACATCTCTCTGGAATTGAGGAGCCCACAACTGGACACAGCACTCAAGGTGNCCACTGGCCTCTGCCTACCCATGCAGCCTGTCAAGATCCCTCTGCAGGGTGATCCTACCCTCCAACAGCTCCACATCTGCTCCTATCTTGGTGTCATCTGCCAACTTACTGATGCTGGACTCAATTCCCTTGTCCAGGCCATCAATGAAGATATTGAAGAGGTCTTGTGAGGCAAGAATAGCTAGAGTGACTTTTGGGCAATTTTCCCTGCCCATCAGGATCAATTAATGTGGGGAAGGACCAAAAAAAGTGTCCAGCAAACCTTTGTCAAAAGCAATTTTGTGACTAACAAGGAGGAAAAAAATGCCAGCACTGAGGTCTCACATGAAGCAGTGGTGTCCCTGAGAGCCTGTCCAAGCCTGCATGACAGCTGGACCCAAGCAGCCTTTAACAGGTGTATAACTGCAGATGTGGTGCTGAGGGACATGGTTCAGTGGTGGCCTGGCACTGCTGGGTTAATGGCTGGACTCAAAGGTCTCTCCCAGTCAAAATGAACACTCAGAGACTGGTTAAGGAGCCATGCCATGGTAGCACAGATCAGTTGCTTGAGCATATTCCCGTAGCCTCTTCAGGATCTACAGAGATGGCACTGATCCTACTTCATCTTCACTACTGTTTAATCCTGAATTACACACATCAAGCAGCATTGCTGCAAACATAACCCAAGAGTGGTGCTATAGAGGCCACCTGGCCAGCATCTCCTACCAACCAGAACTACAATGCAAGTACTGTAGCTATTAAACACTGCATTGCTAAGTACAGGTTGACATAAATTAGGTCTAATTGTAATAAAATCACATCCAACTTGGGAAACGCCTGAAGCCAAAGGGGACCTTATCTTGGATCAACCTGTTGAACGTCACAAGGAACTCACAAACCAGCAAGAAGCTGGAAGTCAAACCACAAACTGCATTTTCAGTGTGGGGCCTCACGTGCAGAGCAGGATGCCCCAGTGTAGCCAGGAGGACAGTCGCAGGCTCCAGTTTCTCTGTTGCACTGGCCCCCATTGGTGCAGGGCTCACAGGAGGACTGACAGTCTGGTCCCCACCATCCTGCTGGGCAATCTAGAAACAAGGAAAAATCATGTAGGATGGCCCCAGTGCCATTTTCTGTTCCAATGCAGTCACTGATTTCTGCTGTGGCCTTGCATTTAAAAACGGCAGTAAAACTAAACTGGATGAAGGATCACCACATTACCTCTTGGCACCTACAGAGCTGCCACAGTAAAGCTTCTCAGAGAGTCAACATACCCCTGCAGTTGAGAACACATCTCAAGACAGACCCAAAGACTGTGTTCCTATTTGCACCATGTTACACCTGTTTGGGCTTTTTTTTCCCCTTTGATTTCTAATACAATGCCATCAGGAGCATTTGGGCACATCTGAAGAATGAACTGCTGCACTCAGTGAAGGAACTCTCCAGAGAATCACAGAATCAACCAAGTTGGAAGAGACCTCCAAGATCATCCAGTCCAACCTAGCACCCAGCCCTGTCCAATCAACTAGACCATGGCACTAAGTGCCTCATCCAGGCTTTTCTTCAGCACCTCCAGGGATGGCAATTCCATCACCTCCCTGGGCAGCCCATTCCAGTGCCAACCACTCTCTCTGGCAACAACTTCCTCCTAACATCCAGCCTAGACCTCCTCTGGCACAACTTGAGACTGTGTCCCCTTGTTCTGTTGCTGGTTGCCTGGCAGACAGGTCCTTGTAGACAGCAATGAGGTCTGCCCTGAGCCTCCTCTTCTCCAGGCTAAACATCTGCAGACAGATGCAGGAGGGGAGGGCTGTTGCTCTACTCATTGTGGGCTATGTGCTGGTTGCCCGGTCCAGAAGAATGTGAGATGGAGCACAGATCTCCATATTGCTCCACTTCCTTCACCATCTTCTTGCTCTTTGGAGTGGTTGGTCACAACTGAGGTCCACACAGGGCAGATGCTGCTCAGGCATCCAATAGCCAGAGCACTGCAAGCAGAGCAGGGCCATCTTATGGTAGTTCAGCATCTCTGAGGCTTCTTTCATCCTTTAATTACCCACAATAATGCTGTCTTTTTTAATTTCTTTCTCTATCCTAAGTCCTTCTATTTTCTGGTGCCACAAGAGCTGTCTTTGTCCAAGACCCTGCAATAGCTCCTGAAGCACACTGCGTGCATAAAGCAGCACAGCTCCAAGCTCTGTTCTGGGTCTCAGAGCTGAAGCAGTGCCCTGGTACTGCTACCCAACTTGCACAGTCCCAGGTCAGCATAGAATCATAGAATGGTTTAGGTTGGAAAGGACCTCAAAGATCATCAGTTCCAACCTCACACCATAGGCAGGGACATCTCCCATTAGAACAAATTGCTCAAGGCCTCATCTAACCTGGCCTTGAACACCTCCAGGGAGGGAGCAGCCACAACCTCCCTGGACAACCTATTCCAGTGTCTCACCACCCTCAGTGTAAAGAACCCTTTCCTAACATCTAGTTTGAATCTTCCCTAGCATACAGATCACTATTATTAACTGGAGCAAAGAGACAGGTCAGGGTGACCGAAGCACATCCCCTCTTTTGAGTAACCTTTTCTCTTTGAAGATGCTCCTGCTGACTGCAGGAAGGTTGGACTAGATGACCTTTAAAGGTCCTTTCTGACCCAAACGATTCTCTGATTCTCTACAAGCAATCCCATGTGGTGTGTGTCACATATTCTTCACCAAGACACTTCCTTTGCCTGATCTGTGCATTGTGCCCTACTGCATTGCAGCAGTTTTGGTGGGAAAGAGAGTAACTCTACTCCTTACCCATCTCTTCCAAAGCAAGATGCTCATTAGCCCAGTCCAACATCTAACATACCTTGCTCACATGCAGTGCCAGTCTTCCCAGCTGGGCAAACACACTGCCCTGTCTTTGGGTGGCACGGTGCCTCTCCACAGCTGCATTTCTGCTGGCAGTTCACCCCAAAGCTCCCAGGCTGACAAGCTGGTCAGACAAATCCCAAAGACACAATTAGTATAAAGAAGCACTCAGGACACATTAGGAGGCAGCACCTCCAGCAATTCCTATCAGAGCTGTGCTGGCACTAAGCGATCTATGTTACCAGCAGTGTCTCAGCAACCAGTGATCTGTAATTAACTGCAAGAGAGCTTGAGAACATCTGTGCCTGCAGTTTTACAAGGAGCTGCACTTACCTGCACAAATGCTAGTTTTAGTAACTGGCCACAGCCTTGTGCCTCACAACTACTACACAATACCCTGGAGCACCATATTTAGACAGCTTTTAAATACATCCAGGGGTGGGGATTCAATCATTCTTCCAGGCTTTGATAACCCTTTCACTAAAGAATTTTTAACTAATGTCTAACCTAAACCTCCCCTGGAATAACATTTTGTCATTTCCTCTCGTCCTATCAGTTGTGACTTGTAAGGAAAGACCAACACCCACATCTCTACAACGTCCTTTCAGGTAGTTGTAGAGAGTGATAAGGTCTTCCACTAGCTTCTTTTCTTCAGACTGAACCACCTCAGTTGTCTCAGCTGCTCCTTGAAAGATTTGTTCTGAAGATCCTTCATCAGCTTTGTTGCCCTTCTTCAACACCCTTCACCAGCTTCATCGCCCTTCGTTGCCTATCAGTTTGGCTCCAGTGGGGAACTGCCAACTCGTGTCAACAACAAATACACAGCATCTACAGCTAAACACAAGTCTCCAGCGTAAGCTCTCCCATCCAAAGTGTACCTCCCAAGGAAACATGCAGTGAGTACCTACACAAATGGCATTTTTCTCCATGAAACCCAGGTGGACATGGATGACTGCAGGCTCCTGTCTCATGATCACATAAGGCATCAGGAGGACAGCTGCACCTCAGTTTGCAACCAGCTCCATAAAAGCCAGGCATGCACTCTGGAAAACATAAATAGACACAGAAGATAGAAAAGAAAAAAAAAAGAGAAGAGTTAAGAAAACCAAACAAGAGGCAGACAATAATTGGGCAGAAAATGGGGGGAAATCAATTAAAATGTGCTGGTAACAAAGTGTAAATACTTATTAAAACACTTGCATGGGCATTTCAAAGAGGTGACTGCTTAAATACAGCCCAGAAACACAGTGGCAGAATACTTCAGGACATATTCAATTACAGCCATTACTGAATTACTCTTCTTATCTGTCTGTACCTTCTGCTGCTCTCTGACTTGGTGCAAAGCCAGTGCCAGGCAAGAGATGCTCTCCCTCAGAGCCCAGCACTTCACCAGGAACACTGAAGATTATTAAATACCACCACTACTATTTTCCAGCAAACCCCACAGAACCAGTGCCATAAATCCGACATGTTCCTGCCTGCCCAGAAAGGAATCTGAAGGGAGAATCTTTATTGAGTTACTCCATTACTGTCTGGAGAGGGCTACTGAAACATGCAGACATGAATGTGGAATACAATTCTCTTTGAACTACCCCCCGAAAACTACAAAGAATAAGTTGAATTCCGAAACCAGCAGATCTGAAGCAACAGCAGCATTACTGAAGCAGTTTACAAATAACCCCCCTGTCATAAACCAGAGGCTTTGCCACTTATTTACTGTCTGGGCAGAAAAGGGAAAGAAGAGAAGTGAAAACTCCCATAAATCTTCATTATTTAGGGTTGTATTAGAATACGGTTTCTAGGTTTCAGCTGTCATTTATCAGCCTGAAACTCCTGCATTCTTAAGCTGCATTCCCCTTGACATCCCTGGAAGCCCTCTGCTAGCAGGCATGTGCTGTATGGGGGAAAAAAAAAAAGCTCAGACAAAATAATTAGCTGAACACGACTCTATGAATAGCAGCAGCTGAACAAAGCAGATGGGAGGAAGAATGAGAAACAATTCTAGGACAAAAGGAATGAAGAGAGGGGGGAGGATCTGGGTGTTTTCATAGAATCATAGAATCAGTCAGGGTTGGAAGGGACCACAAGGGTCATCTAGTTCCAACCCCCCTGTCATGGCCAGGGGCACCCCATCTGAAATCAGGATGGCCACAGCCTCATCCAGCCTGGCCTTAAACACCTCCAGGGATGGGACCTCAACCACCTCCCTGGGCAACCCATTCCAGCCTCTCACCACTCTCATGCTGAAGAACTTCTTCCTCACGTTCAGTCTGAATCTCCCCACCTCCAGCTTTGCTCCATTCCTCCTAGTCCTATCACTCCCTGATAGGGCCTCAAACACCTCCCTGGGCAACCCATTCCAGGCTCTCACCACTCCCATGCTGAAATACTTCCTTCTCGCATCCAGACTGCTGCTCCAGCTTTGCTCCATTCCCCCTAGTTCTGTCACTATCTGATAACCTAAAAAGTCCTTCCCCAGCTTTTTTGTAGGCCCCCTTCAGATACTGGAAGGCCACAAGAAGGTCACCTCAGAGCCTCCTCTTCCGCAGACTCAACAGCCCCAACTCTTTCAGTCTGTCCTCATAGCAGAGGTGTTCCAGTCCTCTGAGCATCCTCGTGGCCCTTCTCTGAACACACTCCAGCATCTCCACATCCCTCTTGTAATAGGGGCTCCACAACTGGATGCAGTAGTCCAGGTGGGGTTTTGTCATGCCAGTTTTGCCATATACCTTTGTGACACTTCTTGCCATGATAACCAGGCTTGCAGGTGCAGGTCCCGTTCCTGGCGCTGCACTCCAGCGTGTGCTCCTTCACGCACTGACACTCCTCTGAGCAGCCAGCTCCGAAAGCCCACCTGGGACAGGCTGTAGCCAGATGAAAAGGAATCATTAGCTCTGTAATTATGCATGAGTTATTTGAAATTGCACACTGCTGCAGAATGCAACTGCTGGAAAAAAAAAAAAAAGAAGAGCAAAACATTCATTTTACTTCCAGCAAATACATCCACAGTCCTATGACAGTGCCTATTAATGTGTGGGTGTGTAAAATACAGTTTACATGAGTCCTTTATTAAGTAATTCGTTTCATTTTGAGCAATCTGTGGCAAATGCAAGAACCAGAAATGCTTTAGAGCAAACTTAAGATTCTCACTTGGATACATTCCAAGAGAAAAGTTTTCATAGAAAAAAAATAATAAATCACAACAACTTTTCAATCTTGTCTTGATTTTATGAACAAAGGCTCTAAGTGCAAAAGAAACTTCCCTGTCTCTTTTGCAACATTATTTGGTCTCCCTTTTTTTATTCCCCTTTAACATTTCGCCAGCCTTGCTCCTCAATCCAACCACCTCAGCAGCCACTAACTAGCTCCAACCAGGCTTTACCCTCACCAACAATCATAATGCTAATCTGTTCATCACAACCCAACCCTACCTCTAGTGCTAGAATCATAGAATCAACCAGGTTGAAAGAGACCTCCAAGATCATCCAGTCCAACCTACCACCCAGCCCTAGCCAATCAACCAGACCATGGCACTAAGTGCCTCATCCAGGCTTTGCTTGAACATCTCCAGGGACGGTGACTCCACCACCTCCCTGGGCAGCCCATTCCAATGCCAATCACTCTCTCTGACAACAACTTCCTCCTAACATCCAGCCTATACTTCCCCTAACACAACTTGAGACTGTGGCCCCTGGTTGTTCTGTTGCTGGTTGCCTGGCAGAAGAGACCAACCTCACCTAGCTACAACCTCCCTTCAGGTAGTTTTAGAGAGCAATGAGGTCTGCCCTGAGCCTCCTCTTCTCCAGGCTGCACACCCCCAGCTCCCTCAGCCTCTCATCATAGGGCTGTGCTCCAGGCCTCTCACCAGCTTTGTTGTCCTCCTGTGGACACTTTCCAGTACCTGAACTTCTCTCTTGAATTGAGGAGCCCAGAGCTGGACACAGTACTCAAGGCGTGGCCTGACCAATGTTGAGTACAGTCCTCACCTTTCTGCATCAGTAAACTTCAGTATTTATGGCAACTATTAACTGCTAGCAGACTGATGAAGTTGAACCTGATCTAGTTGGGGATGTCACTGCTTACTGCAAGACAGCTGGACTAGATGACCTCTGAGGTCTCTTCCAGTGCATTCTATGATTCTAAGTTTCTGGAGCTTCCCAAGACGTGACAAAAGTTGTTCCCTCCTCCTACTCCCAGCTTATGGCAGAATACAAAACTTCACTCAATCAGATGCAGAATCTTTCTTGAGACTGACACATTTTGTGTGCGTGTGTTTTGAATATCACCAGATCCAAACATTACAGAGACTTACTGAGGTGACAGAAGCGCCCATAGAGCCCAGGGTCACACAGGCAGGCACCATAAAGTCTGTGGCAATAGCCATCGTTGGCACAGTTGCATGGTTTGTTACAGTTCTTCCCAAAGAATCCCTTTGGACAACCTTTTGAGTGCACAAACACAACAGGGCGTCAGCTCTCAAGTGTTGAGTCAGACATTAAAATCAGCTCTTTTTTCACTTGGCACTTCAGAACAAGACCATGGTGATCTTCTTGCTTGCTCTGGGCTCTGCACAGCCCATCCTTACAAGGCACTTGCTTGCTCTCACACTTTGTCTCGCCTGTGATTGAAACAAAACCCACCGCCAGGCAAGCTGCAGGGTGGTGCACATGTTATACAATAGAGATTGGTTCTGATTTCAGCCCCTGAGATTCACCATGCACAATTACACCCAGATAGAAACCAGAGGCAGCCATACCATCCTCACAGAGCTTGCCGTGCACGCCGGGTGGGCAGTGACACTGCCCCGTGATGGGGTCGCAGGAGCCTCCGTTCTGGCACTTGCAAATGCTGGCACAGCCTCTGCCATATGTCCCGGGGGAGCAAGCTGTAGAGAAAGCAGAGAAGAGGAATGGGCCAAGAAATTCTTTCCTTCTGCTAGAAATGAAGCAAAATAAGACTCTAAGCATCCAAATGTAACAAGGAAAGTGTCCCTGTAGCCAGGCAGGCTCTGAATAAAGTCATTTTCTTTTTACATAATATACATCCACCTAATGTTTACTAAGAAATTTCAAAAGGACACCTGAAATAACCAAGCTTCCTTATGTGATGTGACCAAATTCACCCCCTCATATGCTCCTCTCCACACAATGCATGAGGATAAAAAAAAAACCCAACAAACCACATAACATTACCTATGAAGTGCAAAGCCTAAAAATCAGAGCAGTTTTGATTACATGGAGAGAACTATTTGAAGCTTCTTTTTGTCCCTCTTATTATACTGTTAGAAAAATGACCTTGGTTTTCTAACATAGTCTCTTCAGTTCCCCAGATGATGGTGGCAGAAAAGGATCCACACCAGCACAAGATTCTTTCCTAAAGCCCTCATTGCTCTGGTGCAGAACAAAATGTGGAATGAAGCTTCGCTCCACCACGTGCAGCCTGAGCTAGCTGAGTAAATACAGTTGCTGGAGTCATCTGACTTAAGTGACATTTCATCAATGTACATTAAAAAATGTGACATCTCACATCAATTTCCATTCGGCTTCTTTGGTGCATTACTGTGAAGGATGTCCCCACTTGTGATGTGTGGATTGGACTAGGTCATCTTCAAAGGTCCCTTCCGACCCAAACCAGTCTGTGATTACTGCAGAAATGATCAGAGAGATGGAACACCACTACCATAAAGAAAGGCTGAGGGAGTTGGGATGTTGGGCCTGGAGAAGAGAAGGCTCCCAGGGAGAACTTACTGCAGCCTTGCAGTACTTGAAGACTGACAAGAAAGCTGGGGACAGACTTTTTAGCAGGACCTGTTGTGACAGGACAAAGGGTGATGGTTTGAAAATAAAACACTGCTCAGGCCACACCTTGAGTGCTGTGTACAGTTCTGGGCTCCTCTATTCAAGAAAGATGTTGAAGTACTGGAAGGTGTCCAGAAAAGGGCAACAAAGCTGGCAAGAGGCCTGGAGCACAGCCCTGTGAGGAGAGGCTGAGGGAGCTGGGGGTGTGCAGCCTGCAGAAGAGGAGGCTCAGGGCAGACCTCATTGCTCTTTACAACTACTTGAAGGGAGGTGAGGCTGTAGCCAGGTGGGGTTGGTCTCTTCTGGCAGGCAACCAGCAACAGAACAAGGACAGCCTCAAGTTGTGCCAGGGGAGGTCTAGGCTGGATATTAGGAGGAAGTTGTTGGCAGAGAGAGTGATTGGCATTGGAATGGGCTGCTCAGGGAGGTGGTGGAGTCGCCGTCCCTGGAGGTGTTCAAGAAGAGACTGGATGAGGCACTTAGTGCCATGGTCTAGTTGATTGGCTAGGGCTGGGTGCTAGGCTGGACTGGATGATCTTGGAGGTCTCTTCCAACCTGGTTGATTCTATGCTTCCAACCTGTTTGATTCTGTGATTCTAAAAGAGGGGAGATTTAGACTAGATACAAGGAAGAAATCTTTTACAGAGAGTGACAAAACACTGGCCCAGGTTGCCCAAAGAGGTGAAGGATGCCCCATCCCTGGAAACATACCAGGTCAGCTTGGCTGGGGCTCTGAGCAACCTAACCTAGCTCACTGCTGGGAGGCTGGACTAGGTGATCTTTAAATGTCACTTTCAACCCAATCCATCCTATGCTGATTACTGCAGAAATTTAACTTCTCTTCAGCTCTTTAGCTTACCCTAAACCACAGACTCTGCTGAATATTAAGAAAGTGAGAGAAAAGAGTGAAAGCAATCACATATGGCTAATTCGTACAGATTATGTATTGTGTTTGTCACTGTCAATGCCTGCTTCATCAGACTGTGGGATTGGCTCAATAATGCAATCCCATTAAAGCTCTTTTCATTCCAGAGGCAATTCCAGCAGATTACATGCCTGGATATCTACTGTAAATACAAAGCAAAAATGTTGTTATTATTTATGAAGGCAACTAATGAATTTCTGTCCTGTCTTGAAATTTTTATATTCTATTCTCAACCACTAAATCACTATGAATAGAAGTAAGAATATCCTCATTTGAGAGCTCGAGCTGCCTTAGGCACACTAGAAATGATCATTTTGATCCTCCTCATTTCTATTCTCACAGGTGTCCCCAGTGTTTACAAACCAAACTCACAATCACACACTCCCAAAATAGCTACAGGACAACTGTTGCTTTCAATCATTTGCTATTTTTCCCTCTCTGTCCTTGGGATGATGCCTCCTAAATGATCTTGATGGTGATTAAGTAGAAAACTGCCATCTACTGATGCTAAGCAATAATTCTTTGTCATCTGTCTCATCAGTGACAGCAGAGACTTTGTGAGTGTGATGGACCATTGCATCATATGCTGTGTGAAATGGAAGAACTCAGCTGACACCTCACCTAGAGTACTGTGTCCAGCTCTGAGGTCCTCAGCACAAGGAGGACATGGACTTGTTGGAGTGAGGCTACAGAAATGATCTGAGGGATCATAGAATCACAAAATGTCAGGGATGGAACACCTCTACTTCGAAGAAAGGCTGAGAGAGACTTTTTAGCAGGGCATATTGTGACTGAGGCAGGGGTGACGGTTCTAAACTAAAAGAAGGGAGATTTAGACTAGATAGAAGAAATTTTTCACACTGGTTTAGGTTGCCCAGAGAGGTAGAAGATGCTCCATCCCTGGAACAACTCTAGGACAGGTCGTTTGAGCTGATTTTCTAGCTCAGACATAGGGGAGAGGTGAACACCTCAGGGATAGGCCATATAATGGCAACAATGGATAAGTTAATATCATTTCATTGGAGCATCAAGAGCTTTATGCCCAGAAGCACAGCTGTTTCTTTCTCCCTTGCTGGCTTCTGCTGCTTGAGCTGTGCCTGCCTGCTATCTTCCCCCACTGCTGTTTTGGCTGCTGCTGCTTTTGCTGCTTCGCCGCCTTTTGGCTCCTTCCCCATCTCCCTTAAGGTTATTGCATTTTTTTTCTCTAGTAGTTTATTTCTCTTTATGCTGTTAAACTATAAGAAATACAATTTCATCTTTCCCTGACTTTCCATAAAAATCTGTGTTGTGGTGGGTTTATTCTGGGGGGGGGAGGGATCCACCCTAACCCAGGACATAAAGCAACCTGACCCAGCTGATGCCACTGCAGGGAGGTTGGATGAGATAACCTCTAAAGATCCCTTCCAACGCAAACCATTCTATGACCCCAAACATGCAAAGAGGCTGCTAAAGTCCCAGATGAGCAACACACATTATGCTGAACTACAGGTGAAGAACAGCACATGGCGCAGCAAGCAATGGCTACTCTACCTTTCCAGTTGTTTTGACACATACTTCTGAACCAGAAAAGTCCTCTGCATGGAGGCAGGAATAAGAAGAGAAAGCTATTACAAAGGGCACTGGCTGACTTAGCAAGAGAATTATCAAACCCACAACTTCCAGTATTAAAAATAAACCACTCCAAGAAAATTATGTTAATAATAAAAAGACTGAGAAGGGGAAAAAAAAAACACCCAACCCACCAACAACCCAACAAGTCTATTTTACCAAGACAAAGAGAGGATTAAGAAAAAAACAACAAAAAAAAACCCAGAACAAAACAAACAAAAAAAACACCACCACCACCACCACCAAAAAAACCCAGAATAAAACAAACAAAAATACAACAACTAAAAAACAAACAAACAAACAAAAAAAAACCCAAAATGAATGAAAACTGGGAGTCTGGGTTGATGAAAAACTTAACATGAGCCAGCAGTGTGCGCGTGCAGCCCAGAGAGCCAACCCTCTGCGGGGCTGCAGCAAAAGCAGTGCGGCCAGCAGGGCAAGAGAGGGAATTCTGCCCCTTTGCTCTGCTCTCTTCAAACCCCACCTGGCATACTGTGTGCAGTTCTGGAGTCCCCAACACAAGGTGGACATGGAACTGTTGGAGCCAGTCCAGAGGAGGGCCATGGAGGTGCCCAGAGGGCTGCAGCAGCTCTGCTATGAGGACAGGCTACAAGAGTTGGGGCTCTTCAGATTGGAGAAGAGAAGGGTTCAAGGAGACCTTATAGTGGCCTTCCTGTATCTGAAGGCGACCTACAGGAGGGCTGGAGATAGACTATGGACAAGGTACTGTAATGACAGGACAAGGGGCAATGGGTTTAAACTGGCAGAGGGGAGATTTAAACTAGATGTTAGGAAGAAGTTCTTTACAGTGAGGGTGGTGAAATACTGACATAGGTTGCCCAGGGAGGCTGTGGCTGCTCCCTCCCTGGAGGTGTTCAAGGCCAGGTTGGATAAGGCCTTGAGCAACCTGTTCTAGTGGGAGGTGTCCCTGCCTATGGTGGGGGGTTGGGACTGGATGATCTTTGAGGCCCCTTCCAATCTAAAGAAGGTTGGAATCATTCTAAGATTCTAAAACAACAAAACAAAACAAAATCAACAAACAACAAAAAAAGAAAGAAGCAAACATAACAAAACCAAAACCAACCAAAAAAACACCAAAACAAAACAAAAAATCACCACAAAAAACCCCAAGGCAAAGTCTTGGCATGCTATAAAAGGAAAATCAAGCTTAGCATCTATGTCCACCCAGATTGTCACACCACCTGCCAGGACAGACTTCTGGAAGCCAGTGAGGCAAGTTGTGTAGCAAAGCATGGCAGGCAAATCTTGGCACTTTTCAGCAGGAGGGTGAGAATCAATGAACACCACCACAAATCCACAGGCGTGGGACAAGACTGCACTGCACCAGAGGGCAGAGACCTTGCTGTGTGAGGGACCATATTGTACCATCTCTTACTGTTTCTCTTTCACATGTCACAGCTCAGTAAAATGTTGAGACAGCCACGCTCTCATCTTCACAGATTAAAAGTACAACAGGTTATTCCCATTTCCTACCTATCTGCAGCATCACAAGACAGGGACAAAGCAAACCCTCTACCTTTCAAACACTTCAGACTCACTTTCGTTGCAGATAATGCCAGTCCACCCAGGTGTGCAAACACAGCCGCTGCGTTCGCTGTTACAGCTGCCTCCATTCAGGCAATCCTCACAGCTCAAGCTACAGTCATTGCCAAACATCTTATCCAGGCAAACTGCAAGGAAAAAAAAAATACAGAAGCTTTAGTGAGCTTCCAGATAAAGCACTTTTAACAAGCTCTTCCCTCCATTACAAAGTGTAAAAATGAACCTGCAGGACACTGACAGTTTGAAACAAAACCGGGATTTGATCTGTTGGAGGGTAGGACAGGGACCTGGACAGCCTGGATGAGTGGGCAGAGGTCAATGGGATGAGATTGAACATGGGCAAGTGCAGGGTTCTGTGCTTTGGCCACAGCAACCCCAAGTGGCACTATGGGCTGGGGAAAAGGTGGCTGAGAGCAGCCAGGCAGAAAGGGACCTAGGGGTATTGGCAGATAGTAGCTGAACATGAGCCAGCAGTGTGCCCAGGATGAGGAACAGTGTGGCCAGGAGGACAAGGGAGGTTCTTCTGCCCCTCTACTCAGCACTGGTCAGGCCACACTTTGAGTGTTGTGTCCAGTTCTGGGCAACTCAATTCAAGAGAGATGTTGAGGTACTGGAAGGTATTCAGAGAAGGGCGACAAAGCTGGTGAGGGGCCTGAAGCACAGCCCTGTGAGGGGAGGCTGAGGGAGCTGGGGGTGTGCAGCCTGCAGAAGAGGAAGCTCAGGGCAGACATCATCAGTGTCTACAGGTACCTGAAGGGAGATTGTAGCCAGGTGGGGTTCTTCTGCCAGGCAAGCAGCAACAGAATAAAGGGACACAGTCTCAAGTTGTGATGGGGGAGGTCTAGGCTGGATTTTAGGAGGAAGTTGTTGTCAGAGAGAGTGATTGGCATTGGAATGGGCTGCCCAGGGAGGTGGTGGAGTTGCTGTGCCTAGAGGTGTTCAAGCGAAGCCTGGATGGGGCAGTTAGTGCCATAGTCTGGTTGATTGGCTAGGGCTGGGTGCTAGGTTGGCCTGGATGATCTTGGAGGTCTCTTCCAACCTGGTTGATTCTATGCTTCTCTATCAACAAGCACTTTCAATGACTTTTTAAGAGTGACTATTGCAGGGGAGTTGGAACTAGATGATCCTTGTGGTCCCTTCCAACCCTGACTGATTCTTTGATTCAATAAAAGTGAATTTGCACCTAATGTCTGATAATATGAAATGAAAACTATTTCCTGGGAGAAAATCTTCTCTCCCTTTTATTCTTCTACTGCAGCAGGTGGACATTTTGCAATTAAAGCAGAGTCCAGTGACATTTTTAATAGCACAGTTCCAGTGTTATTCTGGGAAAACACCAAAGCATAACACACATTTATCACTTCTTTTTTTTCCATTTCAAAGCATATGAAAAAGTAGGTTAGTTTATACAGGAAACTTTATATGCAGAATGCATTCCTCCCTCACCATCTCCACCTTTCATTTCTCCCCTGTGCCCACAGACATGCAGACCCTTGTGCATGTTCTCCTTTTTGGGGTCTACTGCATAGCAAAATATATGTCTCGCTCTGCTAAAAACCCTTGGTGATATCAAGATCCTATCCACAAGGACAGTTTATTGCCTTCAAGGCTTTATGGCTGTGGCTGGAGGCATTTGGAAGGGGATTTTGAACAACACCTGAAAGCAAGCTGGCAGATTACTTCAGCTAACAGTAAGTCAGCAGGCTGGTTGCTTTTTACCAGCAATTTTCTATGTCAGGCCAGATTTCCTCTAGGCCTCAGCACCCAACTGTTCCTTCTGAAGCTGAACAAATGCCCAAGCTTTCAGAGGCAGTCAGAATCCCAATGCTCCCACTTGGAACGGGTTACAAATTCATACTTTAGGAGAAGAATACAGATTGCCATTAAAAACTTCATGTTTCTATATTAAGAAGTCATTCAGTCCAGAGAAAATTGTTAATTGCTTCCACCAGCTTATTGTTTAATGATGTGCTTTTACAATAGAGATAGAGCAGAAAGTTACATCTGAAAGTGTAATAAATCAACACTTTGGAGGGAAAGGAACATATTAAACCATTAAAAGTTCCATTCCACCACCATCTTTCCCTACAAACCTTCACATAGTATCATAGAATCAACCAGGTTGGAAGAGACCTCCAAGATCATCCAGGCCAACCTAGCACCCAGCCCTAGACAATCAACCAGACCATGGCACTGAGTGCCTCATCTATTCTTTTCTTGAACACCTCCAGGCACGGCAACTCCACCACCTCCCTGGGCAGGCCATTCCAATGCCAATCACTCTCTCTGCCAACAACTTCCTCCTAACATCCAGCCTAGACCTCCCCCATCACAACTTGAGACTGTGTCCCCTTGTTCTATCGCTGGTTGCATGGGAGAAGAGACCAACCCCCTCCTGGCTACAACCTCATGATGCTTTAGAAAAAAGTGAAGATGCTCAGCTGTGACTGATAATACCCAAATTTCTGTGGCTAAACATAAATAAACCATGCAAAAAACCTGGTCAATAAATATTTGATTGTGGTTTCTAGGCCTGATAATTTTGCCTGTGGTTATCTCATTTATCAGATTCCCAACTGGTTATCGGTGTCGGTGAGTCTGCCTGGATGCTATGTGATTTGGGAGGTCTTAACAGTTTTATTCACAAAAAGAAGTTAACTTTTTATTAAAGCCAAGACCAGCTCCTGATTTTTGCCTGTAGGGCACCATCCTCAAGTGAGTAATTAGAGCTCATAGAAAAGTCACAGGACATATACCACAACAAAAAAAAACCAAGAGATCACCTCTCTGGTGACCCACCAGCAAGTAATGTGCTCATCAGAGAGAAAGTGCTGTGTTTTTAACTCACAATAGTCTTTAAATGGTAAAGTTTCCACTTTCAGATGGAAATATTGAGGCCATGCAAAGCCCAGGTGGGGTGCAAAGCTGCTTTGCACCCAACTTGTGCTAGTTTGAAGCAAGCTAGAATGTTTTGGTGAGAGGGATTAGATCATAGGCTGAGAAATGAAAACAACGGTGATGTCTACTTCGCTCACAGTCTTGCTGAGATGTGTAAAGAAGAAAAGCAAAACAAAAGATAAAGTCACTTCACTGGCACTTCGCTCTGGGCTTTGCTCTCGGCTCTTTGTCTGCTGGGGGAGCTGGGGCTGCTGGCTGAATTCCATCTTGCTTTCTAACCTCACCCTCCATTTGCTTTTTTGGCTGATTCACCTTTGCTTCTTAATCCCCCTAGCCGAACCTCCATTCTTCCTTGGGACTGGGGTAAGGTTGAGAGGGGTAGGGGGAAGGTGAGGGGGTGGTTGAGAGCCCCTCCTGGGGACTCAGGTTTTTGGGAGGGGAGTTGTGTCTGTATTTCCTTTTTACCTTGTATATTTCTTCTTACCTTGTATATACTGTAAATATCTGCTTATAAATTGTGCTAGCTGTAAATATAAGCTTCATTCAAATTTCCAGAGCCAGCTGAGTCTAGTCTGAGTGATTTTGTAAAGTGTGGGGGGGGCGGGGGACACCCAAACCATCACACAACTCCTATGAGTCTGGGTGCTCACGTGCTCCCTTTGCCACCAGCCATCCCAAACCCTCGGCCAGCCTGAGCTCTAAATGGATGGGTTGATGCTTTTCCAGACAACACACCCAAAACATTGAGAGGGACCTAAATCACCAGAGGGCTCTTTTTTCTAGAACCAAGAATGATTTTAAGAAAAAAAAAAAAATCACAATCTCAGATTCTTATAAAAGGGCTTGTAAAAAGACACACAAGTCCCTACACCCCCTTTCCCAGCTCAGGGAGAAAGGGAATGTTTCCCAAGGGCTTCTTGTCAGCAGAGCAGCTTCGGTGGATTTTGTGCATTGCAGTAACCCACGCAATCCTCTTGCCCCCTGGGATGAAGAGGAGATCTCTGTCTGTTGCCTCCAGGGCTCTGTACACAGACTCTGTTTTTCAAGTAGCCTATTCACTTTTCTCCTGCCTCCCTCTGCACCCCTCCATGTCACCCCTGCCACAGGTGGGGAGCCTCCCTGCTCCTCAAACATGTCTCATTTGGGATGGAACATGTGGCGATGCCTCCTTCCTGCTGGCATAGAAGACAGGAAGAAAGCAGGATCAACACACGTCCTCCTCTGCTCCTTCTGATGACTTCAGCCCAGCACTGCTCTCTCCCCAGATCCTAGTTCTGAGACTACTCCTCCCCTCTGCTGTGACAGCTAAAAGCGATGCTTGTTCACTCACCAACCCTGTGCACCAGGGTGAGCTCTCCTCGTGGGTCTTCATCCTCGTAGAGGGCACCGAGTGTGTAGTGAAGGAGCTGGGGAGGACCTCTGAACTGCAGTCCTGGAGTGCCAGCAAACCCCATGGCTTCCTCCACATCCACCTCTTCCTCACCTAGGTCTGACACACACATGCACATCATCAGAACCTGGCCCCAAGTCTTTCTCTGTGACACTATCCTCTACTTTTATTTTCATTATGCTAATGGATTTTCCAGTTACACTCCAGTGTAGTCTGCACAGCAATCATAGCTGGTTCCTTTTCTCATCTGTAGTTACAGACAGAGTTTCTGCTATCAAAAAAAAAACACCAAAAAGATAAAAGGATGGGGAAACAAAATAGTACCTTGCCTGTTCCTTCCTTCTGGAAATAAACTATGGCCCTGAAGAGTGCAGAGAAAAAAAGTTAAATGGGGAGTTTAATTGTCCTCACTTGATTTTTGACATTATACTTAGCTAATGAAGGTCATTACTGCAGTTCATTTTGATGATAAACTCAGAGAGAGGCTGTCTGCCCAATCAATTTTCAGAAAAAAAACTATAATCTGAGCCTTAAAATAATGGGCAATAGTTGGCTTTCAGTCTGCCCAAGGTTTAGCAGGTGCTAAACTTGGTTATAAAAGGAAGTCATTAGGCTCAACTCTATCAGTTACACTGGCTGAAAAATACAACCAGGTTGAGGGTTGGACTAGATGACCTTTAAAGGTCCCTTCCAACTCAAAGCATTTTATGATTCTATGAATCACACCAGTGACTGCAATGGAAAACTTGCCTTGGTTCATCAAAGCAGAATCTACCTACCTATTTTCTATAGCAGGTTAAACTTCATCAAATAACTCAAACCTGTCAAAACAGTAATGGTTTCTAAAAGATGAAGTTTAAGTTTTATAACATGTCATGGGGATTTAAGTGTTGCTCTGCCATTAATCTTCAGCAAAACCCATCACTCAAGGATGAACTCGTGATCCACGTAGTTGTGCACTGGCCACATTCAGAGATGGCTCAAGATGGGCTCTCAAAATCCCAGGCTCTGTGAAAATTCTACTTCTGAATTCACATCTTAGATCAGTGGGAAATACTTAACAGCCTTCGAGACAGATAAACAACTTACCGATGCAGGACCGTCTGTTGCCACCAAGCCTGTAACCCTCCTTACAGGCACACTCATAGGACCCCAGAGAATTAACACAGAAGTGGTCACAGCTGCCATTATCAAGATGACATTCATCCACATCTAGGAAAACCAGATATAAATGCTGATTAGGTGCAAGAACCTCTGCTTGAAGAGAGTGCTCTGTGCCTAGTTGTACGTGAAAAATTCTTCTGCACAGAAGAAAATCCCGTTTTCTTAGCAGTCTGGGATGCTCTGATTCTGACTAGCATTGGAGGCATTAAAACATTTCAGGGCAACACAGAACGGATTATTTTCCCTGGTTTTGTCTCAAGTGAAAACAGATGACTTAAGCTGCTAAGCTGAGCTGATCCTTCAGTCATTTTGAGGGGTCTCCTTTTGTAGTAGTAGTTTTTAAACACACATCAATAGACAATGTCCACGGAGAGAGGAGAAGTTAGAATCATAAAATCATAGAACTGTCAAGGCTGGAAGACACCTCAGGGATCATCTAGTTCCAGGCCACCTGCCATGGGCAGGGACACCTCACACCAGATCAGGTTGCTCAGAGCCACACCCAGCCTGGCCTTAAAAACTTCCAGGGATGAGGCTTCCACCACCTCCCTGGGCAACCTGTTCCAGCACCTCACCACCCTTATGGTGAAGAACTTCCTAACATCCAATCTGAATCTGTCCATTTCTAGTTTTGCCCCATTCCCCCTAGTCCTACCACTACCTGACACCCTAAAAACTCCCTCAACAGCTTTCTTGTAAGCCTCCTTCAGATACTGGAAGGTCACAATAAGGTCACTTTGAGGCCTTCTCTTGTCCAGATTGAACAGCCTCAACTTTCTCAGTCTGTCTCCACAGCAGAGGTGCTCCCCTCTCTGGCTCATCTCCCACAGCCCCACTTCCCTGTGGTGAATGCTGGGTCATTGCTGTATGCCAGTCTCACAAAGTGGAAATGTAAAACCTTATCAGCAAAGCTGGCATATGGTCACTGATGCTCTTATTAGGAAAATGCCCACAAAGCTCTGTGATGAGGTCAAACAGCACAGAGCTCTTTCTTTTTGCTCAAAAGCCTGCTCCCACCTGGACATCTCCTATGCCTGCTGTTACTGTAAAGCCAAAATGGAAATCCTCACTGGAGTGAAATATTCACAAGAGTGACATTACCACTGAGCAGCCTGGTCTCATGGAAGGTGTCCCTGCCCATCACAGAAACATGCAGGTTGGCAAAGCCCTTCAGGATCACCAAGTCCAACCTAGAACCCTACTCTACATGATTTACTTTAAACCACAGCCCTAAGCACCACATTCAAACCACCCTTAAACACATCCAGGCTGAGTGACTCCACCACCTTGCTGGGCAGCTCATTCCAGTGCCTGACCAGTCTCTCTGAAAAACTTTTTCCTAATATCCAATCTAAACCTCCCCAGCCTCAGCTTGAGGCCATTCCCCCTTGTTCTGTCTCCAATTATCAGTGAGAAGAGCCCAGCAGGAGCCTGTCCACCACATCCCTTCAGGTAGATGTAGACAGCGGGCTGGCACTAGATGATCTTTAAGGTTCTTTCCAAGCCAAACCATCCTATGATTCTATGATTTCCTCTTCCTGATGCCGTGGCTGCTCAGGCCAAGGTACCAGGATCAGAGGACTCACCATCACAGGTGCAGCCGTCGGCGCTGGGCTGGAACCCTGCTTTGCAGGCACATTCGTAGCCCCCCGCGTAGTTGATGCAGAATTGGGAGCAGCAGGACTCTCCAGTCTCACACTCATCCACCTCTGCAAGGAAGAAGCAACTTGTTTAGCCCTTGGACATAGGCTGGGCTGCTGCCAGAGTTTTGCTCAGTAGCCACTGAGCTTTTCAGCTTTTGCTTTTCTACTCCCATTTTCCCTCTTGCCCATTCAAACCACTGTGGGCATCCTGAGAGTGGCTGTTTCCTGCCTTCTCCAACAGCAGCCCAGGGAGAGGCATCTCTTCTGCGAGGCTTAGCTACCACAAGGTGATTTACAAATCAGACAACTCAGATCTCACCAGCCCTGACTTCTTTTACTTTGCAAACTAACAGTCAACTGGCACTGGTCCAACACCCTATTTGCTGGACGTCAGCAGCCTGCTAGGTGCAACTGTAGCTTTTGGCAACTAATTGCCCATTGTCCTATCCTTCTCTGCTCTCCATCTGGAAAGTCATATCATCAACACTGCTGTTCTGGTGATTAGATGTGAGGATTGAGCTCTTATCATTTCATGGCAGGCTCTCAGCTGATCTCAGCCCTTGCAGCCTGCTGAGCAGGCCATACAAGGGCCACCTTGTCAGTGCTGAGTCTGCAAAGTGCTTTGAATGTTACCCAGACAAGCGGCCTCAGATGGGAAAGGTCAGTGTCTCAATTAACCTTGGAAGGAGTACCAACATCATTAGGAAACACTGACAGGAGACAGAGGAGGAAGAAAATGTAATTAATCAATCAGGGTGAGGAGGTCAGCATGAAAATGATTAATGCAATTTATTTGAACATGGAGTGGTCTCTAGAACTGTCACAAGCCAAGCTCTTCTGCAGTCTGTCAGATGATGCCTTGCTCTGGGGTCTACAGCCCCTCATCTGTGTAAGAATGCAGAATGTGCATCAACACAAAGGAGAATTTTGCTGCTAGGAGCAGCTTTCACATCTTCCTTGCCAAATCCTTCCCCCTGCTCTCGCTTCCCTCACTGTGTCCAGAGTAACTGCTTCCCTCTGAAATTTCTACCAGCAGGTCTGGGCACAGGCTGGAGGCTGCTCTGTCTCCTCTCACCCATAGTTAAACAAGACAGCCTGACCCATCCCACCCCTGCCAGGCTCTGGGTCCAAATCTGCCTTCCTGACCTTTTCCTTGGCTTTTTAAGCTGCAGCATCAACCATCCTTCCAGACCGCAGTGCTTCCCTCCTCCCTTACTCCTTCCTCTCTCCTGCACTTGGCTTTTCTTATTGCGAGACACTCATCTGCAATGCCTCTCACATTTACCAGAGCTCTCACTCTCCATCTCTCCTCACATCTCACTATACTGCTCTATGATGCCTGCTTTTATTTCTCACCCCCTTCTTCTTGGCTATTCTTTAAACTGTTAATGGCACAGTGACAGCAAACCTACACCAGACTGAGATACAGTTTGCATAGCAAAAGCCATAAACAACAGGGAAAAAAAAATCACATTGTAAAAATCATTTAAATCATGAAGGAATTTTTTAAGCTCTTCTCTCAGAATAAAAACAAATTAACTCTTTTGCTTTCAATTCCTAAGTGAGACTTCTCACAGCCAAAAGTGCAATCTCATCACTGAGCAAGTCTGATGGAAATGCAGCAAGTTCGGTTTGGGGCCTTTCACTTCAAGGAAGACATTGAGGTGCTGGAGTAGGACCAGAGAAGGGTAACAAAGCTGTGGAAGGGTATGAAGAACAGATCTGGTAAGGAGTGTCTGAGGGAACTGGGGTTGTTCAGTGCGGACAAAAGGAAGCTGAGCTGTAGCCTTGTTCTACAACTACCTGAAAAGGGGTTGGTGTGAGGTGGGTGTGGGTCTCTTCTCCCTAGTAACAAATGGTAGCATGGGAGGGAATGGTCTGAAGCTGCACCAGGGAATATTTTGCCTGGATATTAGAAGAAATTTCTTCCCTGAAAGGGCTATCAAAGATCAAAATGGGCTCCCCAGGGAAGTGGTTGAATCCCCACCCCTGGAGGTGGACAATGTGAGTTCAGAAACGACAGAGATGGGGTGCCAAGGGATGTGGTTTAGCGTCAGACTTGGTAGAGTTTGATAATGGTCAGACTTGAGGATCTTAAAGGTGCTTTCCAAGCAAAACAGTTCTACACTACCACAAAGCACTTCAGAACTGCCAAGCAGATCTGACTCTCTTCCCAGCCAATGGCTGAGGAAGGGAAGGGGGGGAAAAAAAAAGTCAGGAGAATGATGCTTGTCTGGACACAATGAGATATGGCCACGGCAAGCGGTGATGCACCGCAGTGCCATCTTCCATTTGAGATGCAGAACTCCTTCCCCTCGTTAATTAACAATCCCAGCGAACACGCAGAGCGAGGCGAGCCGGAGCCGCGGCGGAGGAAGCGCCAGAGGACGGCATTAATTATAACTCGCAGAAGAAAGGAAGGGATGGGAAGGGACTGACTTGAGTGACAGCTCTCCTGCAGGCTCCCCTTGCAGAGAGACCCGTGACACCTCCTGCCTGCGAGGTGCGGCGTTCAGCACGAATTACCTGCGCAGGTCCTGCCGTCTGAGTCGAGGCGGTAGCCCTCGTCGCAGGAGCAGCGCGGCCCCGCCGTGGTGTGCTGGCAGCGGTGGGAGCAGCCCCCATTGCTGTCCTGGCAGCTGTCGACAATTTCCATTTCGATGCCTTGCGGAGAAAGAAATCAAAAGGATGTTAAAAAGCAAGCGCAGAAGGGAGAATCGCTGGAGAATAAGCTTTCTGGGGAAAAAAAGCCTCCGTAAGCTGATCGCTGGAGCAGGAAATGTAAACTTGGCTCCCATGCACACCTCAGAGGAGCGTGTTTTGGAGTCGCTGAGCCCCAGGTGTTTGTCTCCTTGTGTCACAGCACTGGATGCTCCTGGCTTTGGTAACGTGAAGCCAGCCCCTTGGTTCAGCAGTCCGATTTCAGGAGCCTTCACAGCTTTCCTGAGACTTAATGCTTTGTTTGAAGGCAATGACAAGTTCTGCCTGTGACCCAGAGGAGGAAAGGAATCAGCTGAGGAACACAGGTGGTCCACCTCAACTCAGGCTGCTCATGCCTTCCAAAAAGCATTTTTTAGCTTTGTATGAGAAAGGGAAAGATTTGGATTCTGAAACATCCAAACACAAATGCCTTAGAATTTTTCACAGCAGAGTCCTGTTGGTGAGCATGACCTAACCACAACAATCTGCAGGTTTTGGCCCTCTGAAGGGGCACATAGCACCTCCTCTGCTGGCACCCTGTACCCCCACAAAGAAGACAGGATGGTGGTACAAAGCCATTACCTACCCTTCTGCCCTGACACACCACCCCACCCTACCCTTCTGTACTCAGTTGCATCAGGCTGTCTCAATATTTTGGTCAGATACAGTGGAAACCCACGTATGGGATAAGGAACATCTCTCCAACTCATTCTCACCTGGGTGAGATGATTGATTGAGGATTAAAAAAAAAACCCTACAAACTCAGTTATGAAGTTTAAAAGGTGCATAGATATGGTGCATGGTGTACCAGACCTGGTAGAGTTAGATAGTGGTTGGACTTAATGAACTTAAAGGTGTTTTACAACCAAAATGATTCTATTTCTCTCTTCAAGAATTAGCCAGGTTGTCTTATACAACTATTTAGAGAGAAATCAACTTCCCATACTATGTAGGGCAACTAAGAAAAAATTATCCCTACAGAAGCCATCACACTTCTAGAAACACACCAGCCCAGGGCAGTGGCCATCACATCTGGTACAGAAGGACAGCATTTCCCCATGGACACAGTTCTTCTGGTGCCTTTGACCCCCTTATTTTGCCCTCAGGAGTTGACCTAGCAGTTGAAAAGAAGTGGAAGTCTACCAGCAGCATGCACAGGGGTCCAGGACAGCCAATGGCATCCTGGCCTGTACTAGGAACGGTGTGGCCAGTAGGGTAAGGGAGGTTATTTTCCCCCTGTACTCAGCACTGATCAGGCCACACCTTGAATATTGTGTCCAGGTCTGGGCTCCACAATTCAAGAGAGATGTTGAGATAAAGGAGAAGGTCCAGAGAAGGGCAACGAAGCTGGTAAAGGGTGTGGAGCACAGCCCTGTGAGGAGAGGCTGAGGGGGCTGGGGGTGTGCAGCCTGGAGAAGAGGAGGCTCAGGGCTGGCTGTCTACAACTACCTGAAGGGAGGCTGTATCCAGATGGGGGTCATTCTCTTCTCCCTGACAGCCAACAACAGAACAAGTGGACACAGTCTCGAGTTCTGCCAGGGGAGGTCTAGGCTGGATGTTAGGAGGAAGTTGTTGCCAGAGAGAGTGATTGGCATTGGAATGGGCTGCCCAGGGAGGTAGTGGAGTCGCCATCCCTGGAGGTGTTGAAGAAATGCCTGGGTGAGACACTTAGTGCCATGGTTTGGTCGATTGGACAGGGCTGGGTGCTAGTTTGGACTGGATGAGCTTGGAGGTCTCTTCCAACCTGGTTGATTCTATGATTCTTGGAAGAGGGTATCACAGAAAGGTTTAGGTTGGAAGGGACCTCAAAGATCATCCAGTTCCAACCCCCTGCCATAGGCAGGGACACCTTCCACTAGAACAGGTCACTCAAGGCCTCATCCAACCTTGCCTTGAACACCTCCAGGGAGGGAGCATCCACACCTATGCCAGTGTTTCACCGCCCTCACTGGAAAGAGCTTCTTCCTAATGCCGAGTTTAAATCTCCCCTTTGCAAGTTTAAACCCATTACTCCTACTGTCATTACAAGACCTTCTAAATAGTCCCTCCCCAGCCCTCCTGTAGGTGCCCTTCAGATACTGAAAGGCTACTCCAAGGTCTCCCCAAAGCCTTCTTTTCTCCAGGCTGAAAAGCCCCAACTCTTGTAGCCTGTTCTCAGAGCAGAGCTGCTGCAGCCCTCTGAGCATCTTCGTGGCCTCCTCTGGACTGGCTCTAATAGTTCCACCTCGTTCTTGTGTTGGGGGCTCCAGAACTGCACACAGTAGAGTACAAATTTGGAATACATATATGGAGAGCTACATTTCATGCAAGGCATGATTATTTGCACCAGAGAGAGAAAATCTAGTCTCTTGTCCAGTGCATTAAGCCAAGATTTAGGAAACAGCAAATCAAATGCAGAATCTGCCCTTATAAACCATCTCCATCATTTGCTTTGTCTCAGTTCTTCATCAGTAAAACTGGAACAACAACTCTTCCCTGAGCCACTGGGGAAATGAAAGAACAAACAAAGACTGTAAATTGCTCAAACACAGAGATAATCCTGATCATAAATATATGCAGAATGTTTTTATTTTTATTGTTTGCTCTGTGCTATTGTACATAAGGCACAGAGAATCAGCATCCCCCAGAGAGCTGCTGAATATTAAGGAAAACTGTTATCAGAATATCACAAAGACATCTAAGTGGTCTAAACCAGGGTTTTTTTTAACCTCATCACAGCTCATTTTGAGTCTACATACTAATTTCATTTCCTCTGCCACTGCAGCACTCACAGCTCCCTATCACCGTTCTCCAGGATGTCTCTCACATGATTGTTTGTTGGTGGTTTATTTTTTTCTTGCATGTTAATTCTTTAACAAGGATGAGAATCAGATGGACATGTTCATTCCCTAGCACATTTTTTCCCCAAGGAAATTCTGCTGGAAGTTTTTTGCATAGTGTGATGAGGTTGAACAACGTCTGCACACCTCTTTGCTAAAACAGGTCATGCTTTTTGTCTGCATTCCAGTGAGCTAACTGTTAGGGCCATAATAACACCAACTCTTCCACATCACCTCCTCGATTAATCTCAATTTGCCCTCAAGGAGAGCCCAGGGATCCCTTATTACTAACAGCACTGGGAGTCGGTCCCTTTCTCAAGCAAAGTGGTGTGAATTAAGAAGCTATGTAGGCAAGAGCTAAGTATCCGACAGAATACATCAGGGCTCAGGATCAGTTTACTTGGGGAAATTTTAGTTGTTCAAATAATTCTTTCATCTCCAAACTTCCCTTTTTCCCCCCTCTTTCTTTTAAAGAGTCTACTTAACAGTGTGTGATAGTTTGAGCCTAGCTAGGATATTCTGGTGAGAAGAATTAGATTATAGAGGGTGAAAAGGAAACAGTGGTGATGTCTACTGCACTCATAGGCTTGCTGAGATGTATAAAAATAAGAACACAAACAGAGATAATGGAGCTTGCTCTCTAGCTTTGGGCTGCAGTTCTCTCTCTAACCTGCCATCTGTCTAATCTTTCTGCATCCTAACCCCCCTGGCCGACTCTGCAAACTCACCTTGAACATAAGGCAAAGTCTGGGATAAGGTAGAGGGGTGGAAAGGTGGTTGGGAGTCCCTCCTGGGGACTCTGGTTTCTGGGAGGGCTGTTGTGTTTCTGTATTACTTCTTAACTTGTATGTTTCTGTCTATAGCTGTATAGATTGTAAATAGCTCCTTGTATATTGTGCTAAACTGTAAATATAAAGCTTCATTCTTTAATTCCAGTGGCTGAGTCTAGTCTGGGTGATTTTTTTCCTCAAGTGTGGAGGGGGATGCTGCTATCACCCCAACCATCACACAGTGTTAATAACTTTAGGAGAAACAGAAGTAAATGTAGACAAAGACAAGAGCAAGACATCATGTTGGTTTGCTTTTGCACCAGATTCAGCACATAAGAAAATCTGAGAGGGCTGAATAAATTTCCTAGAACAGCAGTATTTTGGTCTCTCTGCAGCAGAATTCACCAGACTCTGAAGATAAACCAACAGGGCTATTTGCTCTTTGAAATGCAGTAATTAAGGTCTGTGAACACAGGCTTAGGAATGTATCAACCTGCAAAAACCAGCAGTAGAGCAGAAGATGAAGAAAAAATATTAAGTCTGAGCTTTTGCATACATTTGTTTTGCTGGGAGTGCTAATCCAATGGAATTAAAAGCGAGGCAGAGCAGGTTGTGGAGAAGAGAGCCTGAGAAGCAGAGCTGCAGAAGTGTCACTTACGGTAGCACTGCTTTCCATCAGCGCCCAGCTCAAAGCCTGGATTACAGTCACAGGTGAAGGATCCCAGAGAGTTCACACAACGATGAGCACACCTGGCTCTCCCTTCTGCACACTCATCAATGTCTATGAGGCAAAAAGAAAGGCAAGAAACATTCATTTGGATAGTCAAGGCAGTGAAGGGGAAAAGGATCTGGAGGTCCTAGTTGATGGGAGGTTGATCATGAGCCAGCAATGTGCTCTTGTGGTCAGGAGGGACAATGCCATTCTGGGGTGGATTAAAAGAGCTGTGGCTAGTAGGTCGAGAGAGGTTCTCCTGCCCCTCTACTCTGTCCTGCTGAGGCTGCATCTGGAGTACTGTGTCCAGTTCTGGGCCCTTCAGTTCAAGAGGGACATGGAACTGCTTGAGAGAGTCCATCACAGAGCCACAAAGGTGCTGAAGGGAGTGGAACATCTCTCTTATGAGGACAGACTCAGGGAAATGGGGTTTTTTAGCTTGGAGAAGAGGAGACCGAGAGGTGACCTCATCAATGTTTACAAACATGTAAAGGTGAGCGCCAGGAGGCTGGAGCCAGGCTCTGCTAGGTGATGCCTGATGACAGGACAATGGGTGGAAGCTGAAGTATAGGAAGTTTCATTTAAACACGAGGATGAATTTTTTTTCCCTGTGAGGGTGACAGAGCCCTGGAACAGGCTGCCCAGGGGTGTTGTGGAGTCTCCTTCTCTGGAGATATTCAAAACCTGCCTGGACACATTCCTGTGTGATCTGCTCTAGGTGATCCTGCTTTGGCAGGGGGCTTGGACTGGATGAGCTTTCAAGGTCCCTGTGATTCTATGATACAAAAAGTAAGCCTGCTGTACACTGGCATGGCTGCAGAACCTATGATTTCCAATTGTTCTCTGAAAAGAGCAGCCTGAAGTTACTGTACAAATTTTGGCATCTGATGAATCCAGGAGTGCTGAACCCACAGTATTATTCTCCAAAAGAATCTTCCCCCTCCAAACTCTACTGACCTTGAACCTCAACATGAATACTTACAGTACCGAATGCTGTCTTTGCGACATCAACCCAAATGCTCTGCTTGTTTTTCTGATAGAAGAGCAACAGCAAAAGAAGCCACAGGAAGAACTTAGAAAAACATCCCATCTCCCAGTACTATAAAATTATCACTGGGTCCTCACAGTCATTTTATTGACATTAATGAAGCAGGAGTTATCTATTTCCTGAATGCCAGATGATTTGGATTAAGTGGTAGCTGGGTCTCAGCATGAGCAACAGAGTCATAGAATCACAGAATGGTTTGGGTTGGAAGGGACCTCCAAAGGTCCAACCCCCTGCAGTTAGCAGGGACATCCTCAACTAGAGCAGTTTGCTCAGAGCCTCCTCAAGCCTGACCTTGAATATATCTCCAGGGATGGGGCCTCAAATACCTCCCTGGGCAACCTATTCCAGTGTTCCACCACCCTCATGGTACAGAACTTGTTCCTAACATCCAATCTACATCTTCTCTGATTTCAAACCATTGCTACTCTTCCTATCGTTACAGGCCTTGGTAAACAATCCCTCTCCAGCCTGAGCCTTCTCTTCTTCTCCAGGCTGAGACAGATCTTCTCTGTCACATCCCTGATTCCCACAGCTTCTTCTACAGAAGTCCAGTAGGGAGTGACCTACTCTCAACAGAAGAATTTCACCCAGTTTGTAAGAAGAGGAAAAAGGGGAAGAGCTGCAGGTGGGGAGATTGTTCTTCACCCATCCCTCTGTCAAGAAGTCTGTCCCTCAGCTTTACACTCCCTGGTCTGTAACTTGGAATTAAATGCCAAAGGCATCCACCTTCCTAAAAACTTTGTGGAGGAGCATGAAAATATTTTAAAGGAATAATAGCTGGGGAAAATGAAAACCAGAAGCTTACACTACATACTGCTGCTGTGGAGCACAGCTGCAGAGCACACCAGTGTCCCTGCAAAGTCTGGTACTACCTTGCACATGGCAAGCCCCTCACCAACCTCCTGCTCCTTCTCTTGTTCTGACATTTTGCTTGCAAAACACAGATTATTCATCACAACGACCCTGGGTCAGTCTCTCGGGTGTGCAGCCTCTCACCTTCTAGCACAGCAAACCACTTTCCCACCAGGTTCTTTTTGTTCCTCCATACGTGCTGCAACCAGTGCCGTACTCGTGGCCCCTTGTACTCGAACACAAGTAGCTTTACAAATGCAATCAGCCTACTTGCAAAAAGAGGCCTCAGGCAGTGCAAACACCACACATCGACTCATGAAAATTTCAGGAGAGATGACAGCTTCTCTGAAGCAGCAATGTGAGTTGCTGCTGTTTAGAATAAAATGGGTTATTTTATTTCCCCCCCACCCCTTCCTGCAATTAATTGTCACTTTGCAAGCAGGGGATGCTGGCAAATGCTCCAAATGTTCTTTTCTCTTCTTTTGCTTTTTCAGAGAGGAGAAAAAAATAATCAACAGTTGGAAAACTGAACCATGGCCACCATACTGCACATGGTTCAGAGTCATAGAATGGTTTAGGTTGGAAAGGAATTCAAAGATCATCCAGTTCCAACCCCCTGCATAGGCAGGTACACCTCCCATGAGAACAGGTTGCTCAAGGCCTCATCCAACCTGGCCTCGAACACCTCCAGGGAGGTTGAGGAGCACAGAATCACAGAATTCGATCAAAGATTCTGTGCTCACATTTTGTGATTCCATGCTCCACAAGCTCCCTGGGCAACCCCTGCCAGCGTCTCACCACTCTCACTGCAAAGAACTTCCTAACATGCAGTTTAAATCTCCCCTCTGCCAGTTTAAACCCATTCCTCCTCATCCTGTCATTACAAGGCCTTGTAAATAGTCCCTCCTCAGCCTTCCTGCAGTCCCCTTCAGGAACTGGAAGGCTACTATAAGGTCTCCTCAAAGCCTTCTCTTCTCCAGGTTGCAGAGGCCCAACTCTGGTAGCCTGTTCTCATAGAAGAGCTGCTGCAGCCCTCTGAGCATCTTTGTGGCCTTCTCTGGACTGGCTCCAACAGTTCCATGCCCTTCTTGTGTTGGGGTTCTCCAGAACTGCACACAGTCCTACAGGTGGGCTCTGATGAGAGCAGAGTAAAGGGGCAGAATCCCCTCCCTTGCCCTGCTGCCCACACTGCTCTTGCTGCAGCCCAGGACTCAGTTGCTGTCTGGGCTGCACTCACACATTTCCCCATATCTTGCAGCCACAGCTAACAGCTAAAGCGTGACACTGCAGTTGCCTCCTGCCTTCCTCTAGCTCACTTTCCAAGGAGCCAAATACCAGCTTGAATTTTGCAAAAGACGTTGAATGATTTCGAGGAGGAAAAACCAATAATCGCACATCCACGATGCTTAATGATTCAGAAGACTGTTGCCATGAGGTGGGAAGAAAATTGGTTCCAATATATAACACTGCAAATTACTCACTGGTTTAGTTTATACATAAATTAACAGAGTTGTCAACGTGTAACAGAGATAAAACATGTAACATGCTGACCCTAGCATTAAACCCACTGCTGTTTCCCTCTATTAATCATCAGTTAGGTGTCTTTGCTACTGGAAAATACCTTGTTTTGCCATTAACCTTACTCATGAGTAATCCCAGCCAGGGAGATATCACTGAGGTGTGCAGTGCTACTCACAGCAGGACTTAGAGGCAACTGAGTAAAATACTGGGCGTAGGAGGTTAAGTATTTTCTGACGTATCCAGATAAGGAATTTTAAGTATGGGCAATATTTTGGCCAAGTTTTCCAAAGGAGAAGTTGAAAATTAGTGTCTGAACACATGCTCTGTGCTGGGGGAGGTCTAGGCTGGATATTGGAGGAAGTTGTTGCCAGAGAGAGTGATTTGCCATTGGAATGGGCTGCCCAAGGAGGTGGTGGAGTTGCTGTCCGTGGAGGTGTTGAAGAAAAGCCTGCATGAGGCACTTAGTGCCATGGTCTGGTTGATTGCACAGGGCTGGGTGCTAGGTTGGACTGGATGAGCTTGGAGGTCTCTTCCAACCTGGTGGATTCTATGATTCTTGACAAGGCTGGGAACAATCTGTGCACCACAAAACCCCCAGGTGCTTTGCACTTCATAAAACTGATCAACTATCCATTTCTCAAGCACCGTGCTGAAAGTAAAGCAGCTATTTCCATCTCTAATTCCCCCAAATTTTGGGGTCAGAAATGCTTTTATATCCTTTTGAAAGTCACAGGCTAAGTAGAAGACTTTGGAATTCAACTTTCTAAGCTACTCTCTTTGGAAATCTTAGACTTCATGATTTCTTCCTTCAGAGCAGTCACTCCATTAATATGGAAAGATTTCTCCAGCTAAAAATCCTTTTGAATTCTAAATAGGTTTGCAGTGACCTGGTTCAGAGTGTTACTCGAACCAGTTTTCCAGGAACTCTATCTGGGGCATTATTTTAAAGGGACCCCACGAGAATAACACCACAGCACCTACAAATTCATTACCTATAAAGCAGGATTTAAGAAAATAGAGTAATTTTCATTACTAAAATGGTCACAGAATCACAGAATGTCAGGATCTGGAAGAGACTTCGAAAACTCATCCAGTCTGACCCCCTGCCAGAGCAGGATCACCTATAGGAGATCACACAGGAATGCATCCAGGTGGGTTTTGAATATCTCCAGAGAAAGAGACTCCACAACCCCCCTGGGCAGCCTGTTTCAGGGCTCTGTCACCCTCACAGGGAAAGAATTCATCCTCATGTTTAAATGAAACTTCCTATGCTTCAACTTCCATCCATTGCCCCTTGTTATCAGGCATCACCTAGCAGAGCCTGGCTCCAGTCTCCTGGCACTCACCCTGCAGATATTTATAAACATTGATGAAGTCACCTCTCAGTCCCTCTTCTCCAAGCTAAAAAACACCATCTCCCTGAGTCTCTCCTCATAAGAGAGATGTTCCATTCCCTTCAGCACCTTTGTGCCTCTGTGATGGACTCTCTCAAGCAGTTCCATGTCCCTCTTGAACTGAAGGGCCCTGAATTGGACACAGTTTTCCCGATGCAGCCTCAGCAGGATAGTGTATTGGGGCTGGCGCACATATCTCGACCTACTCGCCTCTGCTCTTTTAATCCACCCCAGAATGGCATTGTCCCTCCTGACCACAAGAGCACATTGCTGGCTCATGATCAACCTCCCATCCACTAGAACCCCCAAATCCTTTCTCCCCTTTGCTGCCTTCCATGGTCCTTCAAGACTATTTCACTAACATAAACACCAGAGAGGGAACTGCTGTCTCAAAAGGCATATTTGTAGGATGCATTCCTTCCCAATCAAAGCTCAGTAAGCCAAAGCATTGATTAATACCTTTCTTCCCCAATCAACAGCCCAAAGCTTCTTACCTAAACAGGACTTTCTGTCTGCAGAGAGGAAATGCCCTGGATGACACTCGCATTTTGCAATGCCTCTCTCATTCTGACAGATTTGTGAGCATCCTCCATTCCCTCTTCTGCAGGGGTTTAGCACTGCAACCAATTAGAGCACACTGTCAACTTAAAGGTCACGTTTGGGGCTGAAAATGGTCTTACCTGCCATCGTTACAGCTAACAATGAAGATTACTGCAGCTGTAAGAGATTAGACTAGGGGGGGGGAATATATAAATATATATATGAGACAGACTTTGGTGCATAGCAAAGCCTTTGTTTTTCTATGTGCTATTTTCTCTGTGGCTAGAGAGCATTTTTTCATTGAGCAGCAACGATGTTTTAAAGAGCAGGAAACTGGGCTTGCATTACACCTTGGAAGTAGGACAAGAAAAGTACATTTTTGCCCTTCTTTTGCTGTAATTGAGCACATTTTTAAGAGCTTCTCTAAACAGTAGCAATTAGCACCCCGATATGTGTGAACCTATAAACACATACAGCAGTGGAGCTCATCATGGAACAACATGTATTTAAAAGTCACTGGAGGAAATAAAGGTTGAAGAGCTGCAAAAGACCTCTTTCAGGCTAAAAACATATGTTGCTCATGCTGTACATCACCATTTCTCCTTGTTTTTTCTTGCACAATAACATGCCATTTCAAGGATAAGCTGCTCTAAGTGGCAAGTACTTAGAAACACATTTATGGAGTGACTACAAAAGATTTCTCTGTGGTTTATGGGTTTATTTCTGGCACACGTACCTGCTGGAAGCACTCTGATGTGTTTGCCCAAACAGAAAACTCTGCACCCACCAAAACAGACTTCTGGTACTGTTTGGACAGGCCTGATTTGGGTTAAGAGCCAGAGTAGGGTTATAGGTTGGACTTGGTGATCCTGAGGAGCTTTTCCAACCTGGACATTTCTGTGGTTCTGTGATTCAGTTTTCATACTGAAATCTGACTTTCTGAATGAGGTTGAACTTTGAGTTTAGAGTGTTAGTTACCAGTCACTAAGATGCTGGTGAATAACATGGGTAAATTTTGGAGGACACTGTTGAAAATATGTCCTCTGGAGTCCTACTTAGTTTGAAATAGTTAAGCCCAGCTCCTTGCAGCTCAAGCCCTAACACACTTTTAGCCTTTTTACTAACTACTGCCCAATTTGAGACACTTGACTAATATCCCTCATTTGCCTCCAGTGTGGGATCTCCTTCACTAGCCATCTCAAGCTCTGTACAAGCCAACTCCTACCAGGGCACCAGGAAGAAAGCCAACACCAGTTCAACAGCACTGGCAGTGGAGCCAGGGTTCCAGTAACCCTGAGGAAGGATTGAAGCTGTTTTCCTCTGGATCTTCGAATCATAGAATGGTTTATGTTGGAAGTGACCTCAAAGATCATCCAGTTCCAACCCCTCACCATAGACAGGGACACCTTCCTCTAGAACAGTTCACTCAAGGCCTCATCCAATCTGGCCTTGAACACCTCCAAGGAGGAATCATCCACAACCTCTCTGGGCAACCTGTGCCAGTGTCTCACCACCCTCACTGTAAGAACCTTTTCCTGACATCTAGTTTGAATCTCCCCTAACATACAGATCACTATTGTTAACTGGAGCAAAAAGACAGGTCAGGGTGACTGAATCACATCCCCTCCTTTTGAGTAACCTTTAAAGGTCCCTTCTGACCCACTAGAACAGGTTGCTCAAGGCTTCATCCAATCTGGCCTTGAACGCCTCCAGGGAGGGAGCATCTACAACCTCCCATGGCAACCTGTGGTGGTGGTGTCTCACCACCCTCCCTGTAAAGAACCCTTTCCTAACATCTAGTTTGAATCTCCCCTCTTCCAGTTTAAGCCCAGTAGTCCTCATCCTGTCATTACAAGACCTTATCAATAGTCCCTCCCCAGCCTTCCTCTAGGTCCCCTTCAGATACTGGAAGGCCACTATAGGGTCTCCTTGAAGCCTTCACTTCTCCAGGCTGAAGAGCTCCAGCTCTTGTATCTTGTCCTCAAAGCAAAGGTACTCCAGGCCTCTTGCTGCTTTGCTCTTCCAGTGGCTAACCACACAGTTATGCAGGGAAAAGGAATAGGAAAGAGAGAGCTCTATTGTGTAGATACATTTAAACATGGGGTGTTTTTTCTCCTTTCTCTCTTTCCTGTGCTGCCAGTGGCATTTTGTGCCACTGTTTGACAAAGGAGGATGCTGCCCCAGAACACCTTCATATTTCCCCCCTTTCACCTCCTGTCATCTCAAGACCGTAACTGTTCAAGTCTGCAGGCTGAGAGCTTGACTTGACAGCATTAAAAATAAATAAATAACTAAGTAAATCACTGTTAAGGATGTAGAACTGAAATCTCCTCTTGGACTTTCAGCATGATAGGTTGCAAATAGGTTTCCAGGGGACAGTAGCACTTCATCCTGCGCGACACTTTTCAAGGCTGACAACTTGGTTCTGTAGTTTCGACAACCCATGGTCTACAAAGGAATTTAGCTTCAAGCAAGAACTTGTTCCTTGCTGATATGAAATGCTGAGTTATTTGCTGATTTTTTTTCTATTTGGTTAAATTAAAAGGAGTCACTATCAAACTGCATCTGTTAAACCTGCATATGATAAAGGTTTTTCAGAGCATCCAGAGATGAAATTTTGAGGAAGATTAGAGCATAGAGTAAAACTTGTAATACTCTGTGACTGACAACAAGCAAACAAGGCATTACAGGGCAGATGTTAGCAAAACACAGTAATTTGAATCAAGATAGCAGGCTTGGAAGTTCTCAGACAAGATGGGGGACAGAGTGGCTGGAGAGCAGCCAGGCAGAGAGGGACCTAGGGGTACTTGTACACAGTAGGCTGAAGATGAGCCAGCAGTGTGCCCAGGTGGCCAAGACAGCCAATGGCATCCTGGCCTGGATCAGGAACAGTGTGGCCAGCAGGACAAGGGAGGTTATTCTTCCCTTGTACTCAGCACTGGTCAGGCCACATCTTGAGTGCTGTGTCCAGTTCTGGGCTCCTCAGTTCAAGAGAAATGTTGAGGTACTGGAAGGTGTCCAGAGGAGGGCGACAAAGCTGGTGAGGGGCCTGGAGCACAGCCCTGTGAGGAGAGGCTGAGGGAGCTGGGGGTGTGCAGCCTGGAGAAGAGGAGGCTCAGGGCAGACCTCATTGCTGTCTACAACTACCTGAAGGGAGGCTGCAGCCAGGTGGGGTTGGTCTCTTCTCTCAGCAACCAGCAACAGAACAAGGGGACACAGTCACAAGTTGTGCCAGGGGAGGTCTAGGCTGGATGTTAGGAAGAAGTTGTTGGCAGAGAGAGTGATTTGCATTGGAATGGGCTGCCCAGGGAGGTGGTAGAGTTGCCGTCCCTGGAGGTGTTCAAGGAAAGCCTGGATGAGGCACTTAGTGCCATGGTCTGGTTGATTGGACAGGGCTGGGTGCCAGGTTGGACTGGATGATCTTGGAGATCTCTTCCAACTTTGCTAATTCTATGATTCATAGAATCATAGAATCATAGAATCATAGAATGGTTTAGGTTGGAAGGGACCTCAAGGATCATCCAGCTCCAACCCCCTGCCACAGGCAGGGACACCTCCCACTAGAGCAGCTCGCCCAAGGCCTCCTCAAGGATTCTAAAGAGTTTGTAAAGGAAGGCTCTTCAGGACATAAGGCAGCCACTGATTGACACGTTTTCCACTGGCATATCTGTTCCCTCCTCTTACAGGCAGGTTTCAAAAAAAGTTAAAAATAACTCATTAGTGTTCTTTTCCCTACACATTTGGCTCTTACTGTTTGACTAAACTTTAGTAGATAATAGACTCCAGCCTCCAAAGCTCTATTCCAAGCTGTTAAACACTGGATTAAAAGATTTACTGGAGCTGTTTCATTTCCTAGATATGTCAGGACACCAAGGAAACCTCATCTGGAAAAGCCATGGGACAGCAGGAGGCTGGACTGGATGACCTTTGGAGGTGCCTTCCAACCCAGACCTTTCTATGATTCGGTGCTCTTGGCAAAGCATCAATATGGGCTCTGCATGTGCTGTGGACCTCCCGGACCTCCACTGCAAGGTTGTGAAGCACAGACTCTCCAGTCCTATCTGCCATAGCACCTGGAGAGAGGTAATTGGGCCTTACCAAGCTAATCTCTGTGCTCACAGCAACAATGACTTTGCACCAGAGAAAACATGAAGTGGTAAAGAGCAGTTTCCTTTTCATAGGGGTGCAAATAGCATTGATTTGTAGAAGGGAAACCCAAAGGTACTTGGTTCTTGCCATCCACAGGAAACCCAATGGAGAATTCACTCTAGCACACATGCTGTAAAGTCCACAGCCACTGCTGACCACATCTGTGCATCTCTCAGCCCCAGAGTAGCTATGTCACACCACTCCACCCCATCAGTCTGCCTCTAATACCGAAAGCTGCACCACCTTGCTAGGTTTGAGTGCTTCTGAACAGCTTTTCAAGGCTGCAAGATGCATCTCCCACAGAGTCAGTGAGGATGACTCCACAACCTGCTCCACACAGCTACACCTGTTATGGTACAAACCTTCATGATGCTGTAATATCTCCATCCAAACTAGCATTCTGGCTGAAAATCAAAAGCAGTCAGGCTCATCTCCTCCCACCTTTTCTGCTTAGAACATCTCTAATTGCCAACCCAAGTATTTTCATGATAATTCTGTGCTCATTTGTTTCTGTAAAAATCTTCCTTCCCCCAGGTGTTTATTTGCTAAGATATTTATGGGAGAAAGCCAATCTGCTCAGTCTTCAATTTGCCAGCTGAGCTCCCCATATGAGAAAGAAACTCCCTCCTCTGACCACGGCTGTCCTGCTGGGCGTTTGTGCTATCATGTTTTGATTTACACCACCCTAAACACAGGTAGCCAAGGATGAATACAAGCTCCAGATAAGGCCTCACCCACAGATCAAGTTGATCTTGCCCCTTCTCCATTGCTCAGTAATTACTAGCTACTGATGAACTGCTGCCTTTGATGGGTGGCTGACTCTCATCAGTCCCATGAGATAAGAGAGCAGATGGCCACAGCTGCCTCCGTCGTGGCCAAACCACACCACTTATGGGACCAGGACAACCTGGTAGACCTCACCATTGTTTTCATTTTACAGCCTATCATCTAGTTCTTCTCATCAAAACATGCTAGCTAGGCTCAAACTAGCACATGGGCTGCTAAGCTCAGCCAGTCACTAGTGGATGAGAGAGACCATGAAGTGATTCATGGAGGTTTGAACTGCCCAAGGAGTTTGAGCATCACAGATTGATAAAATCACATAATGGTGGTGGCTGGAAGTGACCTCTGGAGATCACCTCGCTCAACCTCCCTGCTAAAGCAGATTTGCCTAGATCAGGTTGCACAAGAATGTGTGCAGGTGGGTTTTGAAAGTCTCCAAAGAAGGACACTCCACAACCTCTCTGAGCAGCCCGGTCCAGTGCTCTGTCACCCTCAAAGTAGTTTTTTCCTTAAGTTCAAATGAAATCTCCTGTGCTCTAGTTTGCATTCATTCGATGCCCCTTATCCTATCACTGGGCTCCAAAGAAAAGACTCCAGCCCCATTCTCATGACCTCCACTCTTTAGCACCAATAAAGGCTGAGCTGGGACTGGCTTGAGAGCAGCCCTGGGGGTGCTGGTGGATGACAAGATGAATATGAGCCATCAGTGTGCTCTTGCAGCCCAGAGAGCCAACCAGATCCTGGACTGCAGCAAGAGAAGTGTGGGCAGCAGAGCAAGGGAAGTGATCCTCTCCCTCTACTCCGCATTGGTGAGACCCCACCTGGAGTACTGTGTTCAGCTCTGGAGCCACTATTAAAAGAGGGATATGGATGTGCTGAAACGTGTCCACAGAAGCTGGAGCACCTCTCCTATCAGGAGAGACTGAGGGAGTTGGGGCTGTTCAGTCTGGAGAGAGAAGGCTCTGAGGTGACCTTATTGTGGCCTTTCAGTATCTTAAGTGGGCTACAAGAAAGCTGGGGAGGGACTAGTTAGGCTGTCAGGTAGTGATAGGACTGGGGGGAATGGAACAAAGCTAGAAATGGGGAGATTCAGACTGGATGTTAGGAAGTTCTTCAGTGTGAGAGTAGTGAGAGCCTGGAAGGGGTTGCCCAGGGAGGTGGTGGAAGCCTCATCCTTGGAGGTGTTTAAGACCAGGCTGGACGAGGCTCTAGACAGCCTGATCTAGTGTGAGGTGTCCCTGCCCATGGCAGAGGGGCTTGGAAATAGATGATCCTTGTGGTGCCTTCCAACCCTGACTGCTTCTATGATTTGTATGCATTTATAAGATCCCCCTACTAATCCAGTCTGCGTTCATAGCTTATCATAGCTGATCAAATGATAAGCTATGAACACAGACTGGATCAGTAGGGGGATCTTATACATGCATACAAAACATAGAATCAGTCAGGGTTGGAAGGCACCACAAGGAACATCATAAAAATGACCCAAAATCTCCATGCCTGCTCAGCTGGCTTGACCGAGGACATCTCAAGAAGCCAGAAGAGCCACAAGAGGTCTGGAAACAGGCTTAAGTACAGCAAAGGAAGGTCTCTGATGTCCTGCCCCCACTAACACTTTCCTAACTCCTTCTGACAATCTCAGGACCAAACCTCAGCCACCCCGTGAGAGACAGCGGCAGAGACAAGCTGGCCACAGATGCTGCTGCAGTGCAGCGTGCGGCGTTTCTGCAGAGGGCAGGACTCGAGGAGACCAAACCCGAAGGCCAAGTGCTCGTTGCACACTGCATGAATCAGAAGCAAGCTGAACAGCAGGATTTACTTACACTTCATACACAGCATAGCAAATCTTCAAGCAGAAGAGGAGCCATATGGAAACGGTTTTGTGACAGGAATTTGAGCGCAATAAATCCATAAATTTGGCCCTATCTGTCTCTGGCATATTCAAAGGTACCATGTGTGTGCTCTTATGTTGGGGAAAGCGGGGGGGTGCCTTAAAAACTGATGAATATGTGAACATAAGAAGGGAAAATATAGGGAAAGGGACAAAAAAAACCAAAAACCAAACCAGCAAAAATCAACCCCAAAGGTAGCATTTCTGTTTCGAGTGCTTGGAAACCTGGAGGGGTGGCTGGATGAATCAGACTGCAAATAGGAGGAACATAAGCCAAGAGCAGATAAAGAAAAGGCTTCATGTCAGATAAAACAGGGTGTGCTTGCCAAGTCTATACACAACCTGATGAGTAATAAAATGCTCAAATTAAACCACGATTCAGTTCCTAACCTATGTCATCATTGTCAGAGTGCAATGATCTGCCAGAAGTCTGTGAGGCCAAAATCTTGTCTGAAGGTGTGAACCAAGGTGAACTTCACAGCTCAAACAGAGATTATTTTAATGCCGTTAATAAGTGACTCCTAAAGCGGCTTTTGGCAAGCAGGGTGAAACAGGAGTGAATGCAGCAACCTGAAGGACTACCGTGGGCACTTTGAAATTGCTTTTTATCTGTGCCTCCAGGCAAGTAGCACATAAGTTAATGGAAAACAGCTCTGCAGAGAAGGACTTGGGAATGCAGGTGGACAAGTTCACTATGAGCCAGCTATATGCTCTTGGGATCAAGGTCAGTGGTATTCTGGGGTGCTTTTAAAAAGAGTGTAACCAGCAGGTCAAGGGAGGTTCTCCTGCCCCACTATTCTGCCCTTGTGAGACCACACCTGGAGTATTGTGTCCTGTTCTGGTCTCTCCAGTCCAAGAGAGACAGAGGAGTAATAGAAAGAGCCCAATGTAGGCTACAAAGATGCTGAGAGATTGGAGCATCTCTGTGAGGAAGAAAGGCTGAGAGACCTGGGGCTGTATAGCCTGGAGAAGAGATGGCTGAAAGGGAATCTTATGAATGCATCAAGGGCAGAGGCCATTAGGAAAGGACTGGGTTCTCTTCAGTGGTCCGCAGTGATAGGACAAGGGGCAGCAGGCCCAAAGTAGAGCACATGAGGTTTCACTTGCACTTAGGAGATATTCAAGACCCATCTGCATGCATTCCTGTGTGATCTGGTATAGGCGATTCTACTGCCCTGTCAGAACAGGAGGGTTGGACTAGATCATAGAATCCACCAGGTTGGAAGAGACCTCCAAGCTCATCCAGTCCAACCTAGCACCCAGTCCTAGCCAATCAACTAGACCATGGCACTAAGTGCCCCATCCAGTCTTTTCTTGAACACTTCCCAGGGACGGTGACTCCATCACCTTCCTGTGCAGCCCATTGCAATGGCAAATCACTCTGAAATGACGATGATCTAGATGATCTTTTGAGGTCACTTTCAGCCCCTGACATTCTGTGATTAAGTTGCAATTTATTTCATTTAAGGATGATGGAGAGGCTCAGGAATCCCTTTTCTGGAGAGATTCGAACCCCAACTACATGCATTTCAGGGCAACCTGATCTAGGCAAACCTGCTTTAGCAGAGAGGTTGGACTAGATGATCTCCAGAGGTCCCTTCCAACTCCCACCATTCTGTGACTTACCTTCACACGACTTAGCATCCCTCTTCAACTGGTAGCCTGGCTGGCACTGGCACTTGTAGCGGTCTTCACTGAGCTGAACACATTCCTGCTCGCAGCCTCCCTTGTTAACACTGCAGGAATTGATGGCTGGAGCCAAGACAGCATTGAAGAAAGGCATGTCAACAACCCAAGAAACTTATTTCTTACTTTAAATACATAAATGACAGCAAAAATACACAAACCTCACTGAACAGCTTTTGCAAATCCACCTGTCCCCATCTCCTGTGTGATTACTCCCCATCCTATTCATGGTGCTTGTCTGACACACAGTCCCACGTCGACGAAAGGCAGGTGAGATCTAAGAGCTTTAATGCTGACTGAAGTACAGCCACCCTTTGATCTGACAGCACCAAAGCACTCCAGAATCCACCGAGGTAAGAGCGGGGGGAGGGGGGAGAGCAGCCCTACCAGCACTTGCTCTTGGGTTTGTTTTTTTTTTTTCTTTTATGCCCCTGCTTATCATTGATTAAAAAAAATACTACTAATGATAATTGTCTTTCAGGCTGATTTCCTCAGCATCCTGCACAGGAAGCTGAAAATGACTGGAGTCACAAGCTCTGCAGGACAGGCTTACAAAGTAAACCACAAGGAACAAGAAGCTCTTCAGTACATCTCTAAAAGATGCTGCTTTCTTTTCTCCAGGCAAATTAATATTCTCTTTTGTTCAATGTGTATCCCTGGCCGCTGGAGAAACATTCCTCCTCCTGCCAAAAGACATTAACAAACACCCACATCTACTCGCACGCTGCATGTAAAAATAAGATGGAGCGACCAGACCTGCTACTGGGATGGATGGATGGAAGTGTGAGCGTGTGCAGGGCTGCAGCCATCTGTATTTTAGCAGTATGCATGTACTTGGCCACATCCCAAATCCTGGGTTTGGTTTTGGGCCCCTCACTACAAGAAGGACAGCAAGTTGCTGGAGCGTGCCCAGAGAAGGGCTACAAAGCTGGTGAAAGGGTCTGGAGAACAAATCTTATGAGGAGCAGCTGAGGTTGTTTAGTCTGGAGAAGAGAAGGCTGAGTGGTAACCTCTCTGCTCTCTACAACTCCCTGAAAGGAGTAGTGCGGGTCGGGATCACAGGATATAAGGGGTTGGAAGGGACCCAAGGAGATCATTGAGTCTAACCACCCTGCCAGAGCAGGACCACAGGTCACAGAGAAACACATCCAGACAGGCCTTGGAAAGCTCCAGAGGAGACCCCACAACCTCTCTGGGGAGCCTATTCCAGTGCTCTGTGACCCTTACAATAAAGAAGTTCCCCCTTGTGTTGAGGTGGAATCTCCTGTGCTGCAGCTTTCACCCATTACTCCTTGTCCTTCGTGTCTCTTCTTCCTACTGACTAGTGATAGGACTGGGGGAAATGGCCTCAAGTTGCACCAGGGGAGTTAGAGTTTGATATTAGGACAATTTCTTTACTGAATCATAGAATCNCTTAAACCCAGTCCCCCTCATCCTGACATTACCAGACCTTGTCAATAGTCCCTCCCCAGCCTTCCTGTAGGCTCCCTTCAGATACTGGAAAGCCACTCTAAAGTCTCCTCGAAGCCTTCTCCTCTCCAGGCTGAAGAGCCCCAACTCTCTCAGCCTGTCCTCATAGCAGAGCTGCTGCAGCCCTCTGATCATCTTCGTGGCTCTCCTCTGGACCCGCTCCAGCAGTTCCATGTCCTTCTTGTGTTGGGGGCTCCAGAACTCCCCAAGAGTGGTCAGGCTCTGTGCCAGAGAGTCATTGACCCCGGAGGTGTTCAAAAAAAATGTAAACATGGCACTTCATGAGATGGTTTAAGGGCTGTGGTGGTGGTGGGTTGACAGTTGGACTCAATGAACTTAGAGGTCTTTTCCAAGCAAAACTATTCTATGTCTCTATGCTCTCCACAAGTGGCTGGGAAGATGATTCAGTCCCTCATTGGAAAGCACAAAACTCTGGACCCAACGAAATCAGCAAAGAGCTTTGATACTTTAGGAATATTCCTGTTAATGGTTGTTACAGATAAATGAATTAAAGAAACCTTAGCCACAAAAGCTGCTGTAGGATGCCGTTCAGCCTGTGTTACCTGTTAGCAAACCCCAGTTTGTGCAGCCATGTGGTAAAAAGACAAAAAAGGAAAGCAAATTTATGTATTCTCATGGATGCACACACGACAGCAGGCAGGAGAACCTCACTGGCTCTGACCCCGGATTCTGAGCTCCACCTGTGCCTGCAAACCTCCTGCCCAGTCAGTAACACCACTTGAAAGCAGCTTTGTTTCCCCAGGGGATACAGTGGACCTCAGACACTCAAAGCCTGCTGCACATTTGTATCCAAGGACTTTTTTTTTCAGCAAGAATATTCAAATAAGATTAAAACATTTCAGAAGATGAAAACTGCCTTAAATCAGCTCCAAGTGACAGAAAATACATCTCGATTTTCAGCAGTGCCATTTTCTCCTTCCCCTTCTGGGCATGAGCCAGTTTGGATGGAAGGGGAGATAAGCAGCAACCTGTCATGCTGGGAATGTTGAAGGCTTTGAAGCCACAATGGGATGAGTGCAAACTCTCATCCCAAAAGCAGGCACCGGTATGGCAGTGTGGCCCAGTGTGGGGTTCTGATGGTGGCTGGGGAACAAGGGATGACCCCAGAGCAGCCGTGGCCAGGTTCACGACATCTGCTGTGGAGGCATCACATGGGCTACATGAGAGGAGGTGCCAGACTCCACCAGAGATGCTGCCGGGAAAGGAACAAGATAGATGGTGCTTGAGCTGCCAGACACTGGCAGCACATCTTGGATCAGGAGAGGGGAGAGCCCTGTCATGAGTTTAATTCCACCTCTCTCAAAGAGGCTTGTGGCTGGAGACCTGAGCAGATGTGTGGGGTTCAGGCAGAAATATGACACGTCTTCTGCTTTCACAGAATCACAGAAACATGCAGGTTGGCAAAGCCCCTCAGGATCACCAAGTCCAACCTAGAACCTTACTCTACAAGATCCACTTTAAACCACAGCCCTAAGCACCACATCCAAACCACCCTTAAACACATCCAGGCTGGGTGATTCCACCACCTCCCTGGGCAGCTCATTCCGCACCACATCCAAACCACCCTTAAACACATCCAGGCTGGGTGATTCCACCACCTCCCTGGGCAGCTCATTCCAGTCCCTGACCACTCTCTCCATGAAAAACTTTTTCCTAATGTGTTTAACTTTTTCCTAATGTCCAATCTAAACCTCCCCAGCCTCAGCTTGAGGCCATTCCCCCTTGTTCTGTCTCCAATTACCTGTGAGAAGAGCCCAGAAGCAGCCCCTCCACAAGGTCCCTTCAGGTGGTTGTAGACAGCGATGAGATCTTCTCTCAGCCTCCTCTTCCTCACACTAACCATCCTCAACTCCCTCAGTCACTCCTCATCAGATTTATTCTCCAGGCCCTTCCCCAGTTTTGTTGCCCTACCCTGGACCTGCTCAAGCACATCCACTTCTCTCTTGTATTGCAGTGCCCAAAACTGAACACAATGCTCACGGTGTGGCCTCACCAGAGCCAAGTACAAGAGGACAATCACCTTCCCTGCTCCTGCTGGACACAGCATTTTTAATACAAGCCAGGATGCCATTGGCCTTCTTGGCCATGTGGGCACTCTCCTGGCTCATATTCAGCTGCCTGGTCACACTGCTGGCTCATATTCAGCTCCTATCTATTACAACCCCCAGATCCCTTTCTGCCAGGTAGCTCTCCAGCCACACTGCCCCAAGCCTGTAGTGTTGCCTGCGGTTGTTGTGACCCAAGTGCAGGACCTGGCATTTGGCCTTGCTGAAACTCATTCCATTAATGTTGGCTCATTGATCTAGCCCATCCAAATCCCTCTAAAGAGCTTTTCTACCCTACCTAACTAGGTGTCATCTGCAAACTTACTGATGACACTCACTATGCCTGAATCAAGGATCCAGCCTATCCAAGTCCCTCTGAAGAGCCTTTCTACCCTCATTCAAATCAACACTGCCACCTAACTTGGTGTCATCTGCAAACTTACTGATGACACTCACTATGCCTGAACCAAGGTCACCAATAAAAAGTTAAAAAGAAGTGGTCCCAACACAGATTGCTGAGGAACACCACAGGGTAGAAAACCTGCCCTGCTGCAGAGATGGTAGAGTTCTGGCAAGCTATTTCCCAAGGACGATGTTCAGCAATGCTGAATGAGGGAGGTGGCATTGCAGAAAGGGGGAGAGTGTTGGGAGGCATGCTGCAAGGAAGACAAGGATCTGTCCACGGTTGAGAAATTTCTCAACCCATTATTTTTTATAACATTCACACCTGTACAAAATCCCTGAGTAGGAAGCCACAGTTAGGTGCATAGACAGCAACCAGGGAGTTAGAACAGTGCAGCCTCTTCACACAGGTGTTTTCCACCACCTGAACTCCAACCTCATTCATGCGAAGAAATACAACTTCAGACACGCTGTGCTTTTACTTAGGCAGAAAAACACAGATTATAGATTTGAGATAGCTTCTTTGTTACTTCCTCTATTAACTGTGTGAAAGTCTCCATAAAAGACTGCATCTCAACAGCTTTTTTAACAGAAAGGCAGACATCAAAGATAACAGTTGGCACCAGAGATGAATCGGGGTCTAAAGACACTGCTCTGCTTTCATTTCTAGGTGCTCAAACAGGAATAAACTCCAGTGAAGACAGTGAATTTATATCAGTTCCAAACCCACAGCCCAACACTACAATAAGGATGTTCTGAGTTCCTGCCTTCCAGACACTTGTTGGTTAAACATTAATGAAGTTGAACTCATTCCATGAACTTTATCAAGGCATGAAAGACACAACAAAATTGGACAGCATTACCTTTGGTTACTCTAATTAGCTCATTTGTAGTGAACGTTCAGTCTGGCACATACAGCTAAAAAAAAAGTAATTCAATATTGAGCAAAATTTGTGAGACCAAAACTCTAAGAAAAGAAAAGGAGCACTGAAAATGACAAGATTCTGGCATGGCACAAAGTATCAGAGATCATCAAAGGATTCAAGAGGAGTTTTACTTTCACTCCCTAGTCACTGAACAAGGCAACCAACCCATTTTAGAGGTTGTTTGCCTTAGAGTGGAAGTTTCTAACGAGAGCAGGAGGAATGGCAAGCTGATCTCTTCAAAGCATTTTGAGGTTCATACTAGCAATGCAGTTAGTCAGGATCCCAGCTACACAGTGATGATGTGGTAGGAGGACCAGGCTTGCTGAAGAGAGCTTGCTGCACCAGTTCAGTAATCTTCCACTGAATCACACCAGCAAGTAGCTTATCTTAGGTTTTGACTCTTCAGATGTAAGCTGAATATCTTATAAGAAGATCAATCCACTTCCTTATGTATGGGAGACTTCCAAGCCATCAAGGCTGCAAAATCTGCTTCCTCTCAAAAGTGATTTTGGCACTTTGGCTCTCAGAAAGAGAGGGTTGCCAAAAAAGCAAAAGACGACGTGGATAGAAAGAGTGTAACAGAAAACTGGCCTGGGTTCATCTGAAAAGCCTCTCTAAAGGGATCCTTACAGAACCATAGAATGTCAGGGGCTGGAAGGGACCTTGAAAGATCATCTGGTCCAGCCCTCCTGCCAGAGCAGGATCACATAGAGCAGATCACACTGGAATGCCTCCAGATGGTTGAATACCCCCAGAGAGAGAGCCTCCACAACCTTCCCTGGGCATCCTGTTCCAGCGCTCTGTCACCCTCACAGGGAAAAAAAAAATCTTCCTTAGGTTCACAAGGAACCTCCTATGCCTCAGCTTCCACCCATTGCCCCTTGCCCTGTCACAGCCTGGCTCCAGCCTCCTGGCACTCACCCCTTACCGAAATACAAACATGCCTGAGGTAACCCCTTAGTCATCTCCTCTCCAAGCCCCAGTTTCCTCAAGCTCTTCTCATAAGGAAGATGTTCAGTTTCCTTATTCATTTTTGTGGCTCTGCACTGGACTCTCTCTCCTTGTTTCTTATTCTTTCTGTAAACAGCTAATTTCTGAGCACAGTCCCTTTTTATTCACGGTATGTGGGAGAGCTCATTGCATCCCCAAAAGTACAAAATAAATACTACTGCTAATGCAAGCCCTGTTTGAAACACAGGATGCTCTGCTTAGCTGCACTAGGTCAAAAGAGAGGCACTCGGGCAGAGGCCAATGGGATGAGATTTAACAAGGTCAAGTGCAGGGTCTTACACTTTGGCCACAACAACCCCAAGCAGAACTACAGGCTGGGGACAGAGTGACTGGAGAGCAGCCAGGAAGAAAGGGACCTGAGGGTGCTGGTAGATAGTAGCTGAACATGAGGCAGCAGTGTACCCAGGTGGGCAGGAGAGTCAATGGCATCCTGGGCTGGCTCAGGAGCAGTGTCGCCAGCAGGACAAGGGAGGTTCTTCTGCCCCTGTACTCAGCACTGGTCAGGCCAAACCTTGAGTGTTGTGTCCAGGTCTGGGCTCCTCAATTCAAGAAAGATGTTGAGATACTGGAAAGTGTCCACAGGAGGGTGACAAGGCTGGGGAGGGGCCTGGAGCACAACCCTGTGAGGAGAGGCTGAGGGAGCTGGGGGTGTGCAGTCTGCAGAAGAGGAGGCTCAAGGCAGACCTCATTGCTGTCTACAACTCCCTGAAGGGAGGCTGTAGCCAGGTGGGGTTGGTCTCTTCTCCCACGCAAGCAGTAACAGACAGAACAAGGGGACACAGTCTCAAGTTGTGCCATGGGAGGTCTAGGCAGGATGTTAGGAGGAAGTTGTTGGCAGAGGGAGTGATTGGCATTGGAATGGGCTGCCCAGGGAGGTGGTGGAGTTGCCGTCCCTGGAGATGTTCAAGCAAAGCCTGGATGAGGCACTCAGTGCCATGGTCTGGTTGATTGGACAGGGTTGGGTGCTATGTTGGACTGGATGATCTTGGATGATCCAACCTGGCTGATTCTATGATTCACTTGTCTGATCAAGAAATAAGTTCAGTGAAGTGCTCAAAAATGGATGTACAAACTGGTGCAGCAGAAGAGGCTAACTCCATCCACAATGGTCAGTGCAAGCAGTTAGTGTCCCCATTCCAGTGCTAAGCACTTCTGGATTACTGATTTGTACAAAAAGCTTCTCTCTGTCCTCATCAATTAGTAACTGTCTTGTGCTCCAGTGCACGAGAGCTTATTATAGCCATTTATTTTGGTGTCTTGCCTAAACAGCTGAAGCTGAACTCAATATCCTCCACTCAGTATTGTGCAGATCCATTATCATGATAGCAGCTCTCACTGAAACTTAGTCTTGTCTCTCTTCTCAGGATTTATTTTGGTTCCTGCTCGATAATTTCTGAGATACTGCAAAGAGAACTCTGCACCATGCTAAGTATTTCTAATAACTGCCTGTGAATACTTGTATTTGCTGAGTGAAAATCCACTTTCTGATAACCTTCATAGGTAGGACAACCCCAAACTGAGCTGCTTATTTGTGCCATGAGCAAACTTTACTATTCTGTGATCATGGAAGGTTTTACATACTACAGAGGTGATACCTACTTTTAGTGTTTATCATGGAATGGCTTAGGTTAGAAGGGACCTTAGATACCCTCTGCTTCGACCTCCCTGCTACGAGCAGGGCTGCCTCTCAATCAGACTTGGCTGCTTGTGATGGTTTGGGTGTTACCCACCTCCTCACTCTCATGAAATCACCCAGACTAGACTCAGCCAAGCTGGAATGAGAATGAAGCTTTATATTCACAGCTTAGCACAATATACAAGCAGATATTTACAACAGTTACAGCTATATACAGAAATAGACAAGTTAAAAAGTAATACAGAAACACAACAGCCCTCCCAGAAACCAGTGTCCCCAGGAGGGACTCCCAACCACCTTGCCACCTTCTTTCCACCCCTCCACCTTACCCCAGACTTTGCCTTATGTTCAAGGCGAGTTTGCAGAGTCAGCCAGGGGGGTTAGGATGCAGAAAGATTAGACAGATGGCAGGTTAGAGAGAGAACTGCAGCCCAAAGCTAGAAAGCAAGCTCCATTATCTATGTTTGTGTTCTTGTTTTTATACATCTCAGCAAGCCTATGAGTGCAGTAGACATCACCATTGTTTCCTTTTCACCCTCTATAATCTCATTCCTCTCACCAAAATATCCCAGATAGCTTTAAATTAGCACACTGCTCAAAGCTTCATCCAACTTGGCCTTGAACACCCCCAAGGAGGAGGCATCCACAGTTTCCCTGGACAGCCTACTCCAAAGCCTCACCAGCCTCATACCGAAGAACTTCTTCCTAGGATTCAGTCTAAACCTACTCTCCCTCAGCTTCAAATCATTCCCTCCTGTCCTGTTGCTATACACCCTTATGAAAACTCCCTCTCCTGCCTTCCTGTAGGATCCCTTCAGGTATTGGAAGGCAGCTCTAAGGTCCCCCCAGAGCCTTCTCTTCTCTAGGCTGAACAGCCACAGTTCCTTCAGCCTATCCTCATGGCATCCCAAAAGCCTCTTTAGTCCTTTTTAGTATAAAAGTCCCTCTCCACCACAGCTGAAAACAAGCCTATACTGAGAGGCTAACACACCACAAATATCACATCTTTCACTTCTGGTTCTTCCCTGGTCAGATCCAATCAGAGAGAAAAACTTCTCTCTTTTAATTTACAGAAACCCATTATTGTTTCTAGTTAAATATAAACCACTTAGGTTTTACATTACTTTTTCTTTCTTATGTTAGTGTTTCCTTACCCATTCCTTTTCCAACTAAGATAATGAAGAAAAGATTGAGACTTAATTGGAGACCTCATTGTCCTCTACAACTTTCTGAAAGGAGGTTGTAGTCAGGTGGGGGCTGGTTTGTTCTCCTAAGGAACAACAGGAAACAGCTTCAAGTTGTGCCAGGGGAGGTTTAGATTAGATATTAGGAAAAGTTCTTTACTGAAAGAGTGGTCAGGCACTGGAACAGGCTGCTTAGGGAGGTGGTGGAGTCACCATTCCTGGAGGCATTAAATAATGCCCATGTAGACGTGGTACTGTGGAACAGGGCTTAATGGTACTGGGTTGGCTGTTGGACTTGATGATCTCAGAAGTCTTTTCCAACCTTAATGATTCTGATTCTATGATTAACTGCAGCTGGCATCCAAAACACCAAGAGTCTCTGTATGTGGTAACCCCAACAAACTTAAGAGGGGAAGTTCTTTAAATAAACCCCATTATTCCCACAGCTTGAGCACAGGGACAGCTTGTGTTCAAGTTGCAGCAGCAAATTTATTGCTGTGATAATACCAGGAGTGACTGATGACATATTTGGCCAATGCTAAGCACAACCAAGGGACTTGGTGCAAGAACTGAAACAATGAACAAACTGTGAGTGAACCTATTCTGCAGATGTGCTTTCCCCATACTTGACTGTTCTTCTCATATTACCTAAAACCAGGCTTAAAAATTTCAACAGATGACGTCCTCCTCCTCTTCTCACAGGAGAGAACATTTTAATCCTTTTTGCAGAATTGAACTACTTGACTTTTGTACTGATTGAACTGCAACACAAGGACAGCCTATTTGATTGTATTATTATTATTGTTATTATTTTATCAGCATACAGAATTAACTCTGCATTAACTCAGCAGCTTGAGGGAGGTGATTCTCCCCCTCTACTCTGCTGAGACCCCACCTGCAGTACTGCATCCAGCTCTAGAGCCCCTATTACAATAGAGATGTGGACATGATGAAGCATGTCCAGAGAAGGGCCACAAGGATGATCAGAGGGCTGCAGCAGCTCTGCTATGAGGACAGACTGAAAGAGTTGGGGCTGTTCAGTCTACAGAAGAGGAGGCTCCTAGGTGACCTTCTTGTGGCCTTCCAGTATCTGAAGGGGGCCTACAAAAAAAGCTGGGGAAGGACTATTTAGGCTATTAGGTAGTGACAGGGGGAATGGAGCAAAGCTAGAGATGGGGAGATTCAGACTGGAAGTGAGGAAGAAGTCATTCAGCATGAGAGTGGTGAGACCCTGGAATGGGTTGCCCAGGGAGGTGGCTGAGGCCCCATGGCTGGAGGTGTTTAAGGCCAGGCTGGATGAGGCTCTGGCCAGTGTGATCTAGGGTGGGGTGTCCCTGCCCATGGCAGGGGGGGTGGTACTAGATGATCTTTGTGGTCCCTTCCAACCCTGACTGATCATATGATTCTATGAATTACCTCTTCAGGAGTCCAACCTGACAAACACAGGGTGTATTTTTAACGGCAAAGCTGCTAATGCTCTCCACCAACAGCACATCAGGGGGTATTGTTCCATGGGCTGAACTGCTGAGCTCCATGGTGCTCTTGTTACGTGACCACACATGGGATAAGCTCCCAGATTGTACCTCAATGGCTTTTCACCCAAATTTGAAAACCAGGCTATTAGTCCTTGGGATCATATTCATCCTCTTTCTAATCATCATTCTTAATGCTTGTTTCTTGGAATAGGATACCCCTGACCAGCAGTAGATGTCTGTCAGCACAACTGTGAGCATTGTTCAGGTCTTTTCCAGCCAAAATGATTCTGTGATTAGCAGAACAGCTGCTGAGATGCCACTTGCAGTCAGCTCATGCTCTATAAGTGTTCAGGAATCAAGCTTTAGGAGTGATTTAATGAAAGTTGATCCATTTGGTTTGCAACCTCTTTTGGTTTTGGTTTTCATGTGCTGTCTTCTGTTTTGTTTGGGTGCACCACAGAGAAGTGCCCAGAGGGTTTTGCTGGATGAGCAAGAGAAATTTGGTATCAGTTGTAACTGAGATGTTGCAAACAGAACTTCAGTGGATAAATCACAGAATGGTTGGAAATGACCTCTGCAGATCACAGAATCATAGAATCAACCAGGTTGAAAGAGATCTCCAAGATCATCCAGTCCAACCTAGCACCCAGCCCTGCCCAATCAACCAGACCATGGCACTAAGTGCCCCATCCAGTCTTTCCTTGAACACCTGCAGGGATGGCGACTCCACCACTTCCCTGGGCAGCCCATTCTAATGCCAATCACTCTCTCTGGCAAAAACTTCCTCCTAATACCCAGACTATACCTCCCCTAGCACAACTTGAGACTGTGTCCCCTTGTTGTTCTGTTGCTGGTTGCCTGGGAGAAGAGATCGCCTAGTCCAACATCTCTGCTAAGACACATTCACCCAGCTACATCAGCTTGCCCAGGATCACATCCAGTTGGGTTTTGAACCTCTCCAGAGCAGGAAACTCCACAAGCTCTCAGCCTGGTTCAGTTCTCCATCATCCTCACAGGAAAAAGGTTTTCCTCATGTTCAGATGAAACTTCCTGTGTTCTAGTTTGTGCCTGTCACTGGGCACCACTGAAACATCTGGCCCCATTCTCTCAATCCTGCCCTTTAGATCACAGAATCACAGGACTTTTGGGATTGGAAGAGACCTCCAGAGATCATCAAGTTCAACCTCCCTGCCAAGGCAGGATTCCCTAGGGTAGTTCACACAGGAATTTTGAAAGTCTCCAGAGACAGATTCTCCACAACCTCTCTGGCAGCCTGTTCCAAGCTCTGTCATCCTCATTGTAAAGAAGTCTCTCCTCATGTTAAGATTAAACCTTCTCTGTTCCAATTTGTAGCTCTTGCTCCTTGTCTTATTGCTATGGATCAGTGAAAAGAGGTTAGCCCCAGTCACTTGACACCCATCCCTCAGGTATTCATACACATTGATCAGATCTCCTCTCAGTCTCCAGACTAAACAGCCCCAGGTTTCTCAGTTTCTCTCCATAGGGCAGACATTCAGCTCCTCCAGTCACCTTCACGGCTCCCCAGTGGTCTCTCTCCAGCAGGTCCCTGTCTCTCTTTACCTGCACAGCCCAAAATTGGATACAGTATTGCACGTGTGGCCTCACCAGGGCAGAAGAGAAGGGGAGCAGAACCTCCCTAGACCTGCTGGCCACACTTTTCCTGATGCACCCCAGGATGCCATTGGCTCTCTTGGCCACAACCTGCTGCCCACCAGCACTTCAAGGTCTTTCTCCACAGAACCGCTTTCCAGCAAGGCAGCCCCAACCTGTACTGGTGCCTGGTGTTATTCCTCCCCAGATGGAGGAATCATTTATAAGATACCCTCTCAATCTTCTCTTCTCCAGGCTAAAACAGCCCCAGGTCTCACAGCCTTTTCTTGACAGAGAGATGCTCCAGTCCCCTCAGCATCTTTGTATCTCAGATGTTCAGGAGCAATGCAATCTTGTAAAGATTGATATAAAGATTGGATCTAAGGGGGTGGAACCTCTGTGGGAGCAAGGAGCTTTTGCAAATATATAGCACCCTAATTTTCAGCCCACAACATGAGCAAAATCTCAGGAAGAGTACTCAAAACTCTCAGCTTCACAAGCATGGACACCTTCTGCAACAGCTAAAAAGATTAGCACAAACTAAACATTCCTGTAATATGCCTTGGAGGAGTTTTCAGCTGATGTCATTCCATACTTTTTAGGCTGTCAGGTAGTGACAGGACTAGGATGAATGGAGCAAAGCTGGAGGTGGGGATATTCAGCCTGAACGTGAGGAAGAAATTCTTCAGCATTAGAGTAGTGAGAGCCTGGAAGGGGTTGCCCAGGGAGGTGGTTGAGGTCCCATCCCTGAAGGTGTTTAAGGCCAGGCTGGATGAGCTTGTGGCCAGCCTGATCTAAGGCAGGGTGTTCCAACTCCCCTGCCATGGGCAGGGACACCTCACACTAGATAAGGCTCACACTGGATCAGGCTGTCTAGAGCCTCATCCAGCCTGGCCTTAAACACCTCGGGGGATGAGGCTTCCACCACCTCCCAGGGCAATCCCTTCCAGTGTTTCACCACCCTGCTGCTGAAGAACTTCTTCCTAACATCCAGTCTGAACCTCCCCATTTCTAGCTTTGTTCCATTCCCCCCAGTCCTATCACTACCTGACAGCCCAAAAATCCCGCCCCCAGCTTTCTTGTAGGCCCCCTTAAGATACTGAAAGGCCACAACAAGGTCACCTCGGAGTCTTCTCCTCTCCAGACTGAACAGCCCCAACTCCCTCAGCCTCTCCTCATAGGAGAGGTGCTCCAGCCTTCTCATCATGCTTGTGGCCCTTCTCAGGACACACTCCAGCATGTCCATATCCCTCTTGTAATGGGGGCTCCAGAACTGGATACAGTAGTCCAGGTGAATCTTTTGTGAATCAGTCAAAACTCAAACTGGCCAACTCTACCAGCCTTTGCACGTACACAAAGATGTGTTTTTCTCCACTAAAGCTGGCTTAAAGTAGCTGAAGTGCTTGTTAACATTCACTTACCTATGCACGTGCGCCCATCAGCGTGCAGCCTGAATCCCGCCTGGCACTGGCAGTAGAAGGAGCCGTGGGTGTTGACACAACCCTGCTGGCAGCCACCATTCACCACCGTGCACTCATCCACATCTGGAGGAGGAAGGAAGGTGATGAGAATTACAAAACAGCTCAGCAAAGGCATGCCTTGGCTCTCCTGGCAGCGCATAGCTCATACATAAAGCAACCGTTACACTGGGGCTGGGGGTTTGTTTGCTTTGCTTCTACACTGTAAACAGAGCAAAGAAAATTGAGATTTTGGTGGTGTTTTTTTTGCCAAGTTCCTGCAGGCACTGCCTGTGTAGCCTCTACTTCTGAAGTCCTTGCTAATTGGAGCGATCTGTGACACAGCTGTTTGCTTGGGGCCAAGGGGAAAGCATGGGGACAGAATTAGGGTAAGCTTGTAGGTATCACCGGTCAAACATGTGGCTCATGCAAAAACTTTCTGTATGGCAATTGCCTTTGCATCAGGCCTTTCATCCTATTAGCAGGTGCTCTTGAGGGTCCAAGCACATACCCCTGGCATAAATGGAAAGAAGCCACGAAAGAGCAGAGCCCAGGCTCTCAATCAACATTCCTCAACCACTGATGCACAGAGCTCAGATACTACTTTTGAAAAGAATGATGATTTTGTGCCACATCCTCTGTGACTCCTGTCCCTTGGGCTTGCTGGGGCTCACCTGACCTTTCCATAGCATAATCTCAGCTCACCCAGAGGGACCTGGAGAGGCTGGGGAGGTGTGCCCAAACCAACCTCATGAAATTCAACAAGGCCAAGTGTAAGGTCCTGCACCTGGGTCAGCACAATCCCAAGCACAGATATAGGCTGGGTGGGAAATGGCTGAGAGCAGCCCTGCGGAAAAAGGCCCTAGGGGTCTGGGGTGAAAAGCTCAACATGAGTCCGCAGTGTGAGTGCAGCCCAGACAGCATCCGTGTGCTGGGCTGCAGCAAGAGCAGTGTGGCCAGCAGGGCAAGGGAGGGGATTCTGCCCCTTTACTCTGCTCTCCTGAGACCTCACCTGGAGTACTCTGTGCAGTTCTGCAGCCCTCAACAAAAGAAGGACATGGAACTGTTAGAGCCAGTCCAGAGGAGGCCACCAAGGTGCTCAGAGGGCTGCAGCAGCTCTGCTATGAGGACAGGCTATGAGAGTTGGGGCTCTGCAGCCTGCAGAAGAGAAGGCTTTGAGGAGACCTTAGAGTGGCCTTCCAGTATCTGAAGGGGGCTGCAGGAGGGCTGGAGAGGAACAATTTACAAGGTCCTGTAAAGACAGGAAGAGGCAGCATGGGTTTAAAGAGGCAGAGGGAAGATTTAAAATGGATGTTAGGAAGAAGTTCATGACAATGAGTTCATGACACTGGCATAGATTGCCCAGGGAGGTGTTCAAGGCCAGGCTGGATGAGACCTTGAACTGCCTTTTCTAGTGGGAGGTGTCCCTGCCTATGGCAGGAGATTGGAACTGGATGATCTTTGAGGTCCCTTCCAACCTAAACCATTCTATGATTTACTCTATGAATCTTACTCACCTCAAACGAGTGTGCGAGTCAAAACCAACCCTGGTGTTGACTGCTGTTTAAATTCAGACCATTTGCTAATGTGCACCACTTTTCAATCCTCCTGTATTTGCTCTTTTATTACACTGTATGCTACATACATTTCCTACTGCCTGGAGACATCTGGAAGAGTCTTTCTTTAAACAGAAGGTTTTTTAACTTTTTAAAATGTAAACTGTAAACAGAGAATGTTCTTCATCTCATCAAATTCTATGCCGCTAAGAAATAGCCTGCTGGAAAATGCCAGGATGAAATCAAACCCAGGCAACTGTTTGTCTTGAGTATCAGAGGAATCAAATAAGCCAAAAAAAGGGCTCAGAAAAAATGTAACAAGGAAGCAGCTGAACTATAGAGCACAACATGTTCTAGTATTTATACCTCAATAAACTCAAATAGTGGGAGCGTTGGTATATAAATTTTACAGGCTACGATCAGCTGCAGAATTTCTCTACCATACCAAATGCAGTTTGCAGTTGGGATATCAGCACTTACAGAGGGGGAAAAAGTAACAGTCCAGCTAATAAAAGTGAGCATTCAGAATTAGCTCTATTTATTAGTCTTTATTTAAATGTTTCAAGAAGCGATTTGGTTTAAGAGGGAGCTCCACAGCCAGAAGCTCCAGTGTTTCTTTCAATGGCATCTCCCTCACATTGCCATGGCTCAAAGGACCAGAAGGCAATTACATTGCTGACAGGGCATATAACTAACTGAAAACTAAAAGGCCCTAAAATATTTCTATGCACAAACTATACAAATCCCACCCTGAGACTCCCTACAGCATGAGCAAACATGAGATCATAGAATCAACCAAGTAGGAAGACCCCTCCAAGCTCATCCAGTCCAACCTAGCACACAGCCCTATCCAGTCAACTAGACCCTGGCACTAAGTGCCTCACCTTATCCAGTCTTTTCTTGAACACCTCCAGGGAATGAGGCTGTGTGATGGTTTGGGTGTTACCTGCCCTCCCCACACTTAAAAAATCACCCAGATTAGACTCAGCCAAGCTGGAAATTGGAAGAATGAAGCTTTATATTTACACCATATACAGCTGTAGACAGAAACAGACAAGTTAAAAGTAACAGAGAAACACAACTGCCCTCCCAGAAACCAGAGTCCACAGGAGGGGGTCCCAATCACCCTTCCACCTTCTTGCTACACCTCTACCTTATCCCAGAGTTCGCCTTATGTGCAAGGTGAACTTAGAGACTCAGCCAGAGGGGTTAGGAAGCAGAAGGATTAGTCATACAGACAGCAGGTTAGAGAGAGAGAAGAAGCACAGCCCAAAAGCCAGAGAGACACTCTTATCTATATTTATGTTCTTGTTCTTATACATCTCAGCAAGCCTATGAGTGCAGCAGACATTGCCATTGGTTCCTTTTCACAGTCTATCATCTAATTCTTCTCACCAAAATATCCCAGCTAGGCTCAAACTAGCACAGGCTGCAACACAACTCTGGCACTGTCTGCCCAGGATGCCACATGAGTGGCACGTTTGATGACAGATGATCCCTTCTAGTCTCAGGCTTCCTCTGCAAGATCAATATTTCAAGGATTATGTGTTGAAAGATCCCTTCACATATTAGAGATATAATCAAGAAGGCAGCAACCTGCAGTCGCCTTGCAATGTCTCGACGTCTCAAGGCCAGGAAGCAGCTTCGCCCCCCAGTTACAGAAGAAAAATGCTGGCAATTATTTTTGTCTGGGGAGCAGTCTGCAAAGCAGACATTAATCTAAATGCTTGGACTGCACTTCAAAGTTTTTAAAGTCTAATTTATTTGGACTTTTGTATTTACATTTATATACTAGCAAAGTGCACGCACACCAGCAAAGCAACAGCTTGTGCTGTTATAGCTAGGGAAGGAGCCATTTCCTTTTCTCTATGGGAATCTCTAGAAAGAGAAACTTATCCTAGAATTGCAAAGCTATCAAAATAGTAAAAATTAAAGGAATCCAGAAATATTAAACCATTCTAATGTAATTCTAGAATGTTATGGGATTATGGAAGATTGTATCTGAATAGAATAGAATCAAGCAGGGTGGAAGAGACCTCCAAGATCATCCAGTCCAACCTAGCACCCAGCCCTGCCCAATCAACCAGACCATGGCACTAAGGTACTCATCCAGGCTTTTCTTCAACACCTCCAGGGATGGTGACTCCACCACCTCCCTGGGTAGCCCATTCCAATGCCAATCACTCTCTCTGGCAACAACTTCCTCCTAACATACAGCCTAAACCTCCCCTGGCACAACTTGAGGCTGTGTCCCCTTGTTCTGTTGCTGATTGCCCGGTTCCAGTATCTCAACATTTCTTTCGAATTGAGGAGCCCGGAACTGGACACAGAACTCAAGGTGTGGCCTGACCAGTGCTGAGTACAGGGGCAGAATAACTTCCTTTGTCCTACTGGTCACACTGTTCCTGATAAATAGCTTGTATGGTCCTGCTCTGGCAGAGGGGTTGCATTCAATGATCTCTTTGGGTCCCTTCAAACCCCTGTGATCCTGTAAACAGCATAGCAGGAATAGCCTTATGGCCAGCCATATAAGCCAAAAGTCAACCCTGTATGTTCCCAATATGCAGAGCATTTTGGGCACCACCACATCCACCTTTCTGAGCTCCTCATGCTTCTGATATCTGGGCATTTGGACTAAAATCTGCACATCTCTACTGAACACTGACCTTTCCTCCATCCCAAGAGGATGCAACACCTCAAGTCTCAAAGAGAGGAAAAGAGGTTGTGGCATTCAAATGTATGACCTGCTGCCAACCCTGTGCCCTTCCCAAGGGCAGATGAAGTTACAGATTTTGAAGTCCTCCATAACTGTGAATGGAGGCTTTGCTGATCCTCCAGGAAGTTTGTCCCAGATTGATTTGATGGGCCACATTGATAACAGTCCAATTTCCCTGCCCAAAACCTGCTGAAATATACAGCTGTGTGATTGCTTGTTTGGAATTCAGGGTCATCACCTCAGTTGCTTTTCTCTTGTCGTTACTAAAACGTTTGGAACAGCTACGATCAATCAGTTCCTCAGAAACAGACTGACAGCAGTGTTAAACACAGACAATTAGTGAACCTGCAATCATTTTTCTATAAAGGAAACAAAAAAAAGCAAGATGTTGCCAGATCAATTCACTGCTAACTGCTTAGCTTTTAAAACCATTAAGAAATGTAAACAACAAGGAGAATGAAACCCCAAGAGAAGGGAAAAAAAAAACAAACCACGATTGTGATGGCAGTAGGAATGAATGTCTGCAGTAGCCTCTCCATTTTTATCTTTCCCCTCTTTTCTGGCCACATTATGCAAGACAGAGCTGTGAGCAAACCAAGTACATCCTTAAACCTGCACATAACAAATACCTGAAGGATCATGAGCCTCCAGAGGGACTCAGAAATGTTGGCTCGTTGTAACCACTGGACAGGCACATCATGCAATCCCAATTTCTCTTTGCTTTTAAATCCTTTCTAGCCAAGGAACCTGTCTAGCAATTTTTGCAGTGACTGCTCCCATGACCACTCTCCCACAGGTCTGCAAGGATGCATCCATGACCCTCTGTAAGCATATACATACATTTGGGCTCTGGATCAGGACAGCTGCCACTTCGCATCTCCAAGTGCCTGCAAAAACACTGACAAGCAAGCCTGCTTTTCTTTCTAATGCAATCCATTTTTCAAGGCACTGTATTCCTCTCAAAGACATTATTTACAGCTTCTATCACTTTTCACATGCCCTCTGCACACGTGTGCAGCTGCTCTGAAAGTACAAGACAAAACAGTCTTGTTTATTAAGTTTATTGATCACTTTTCCTGCTTGCACATTTTTAGTACAATGAAAAATGTAAGGCATTTTGAAGTACAGCCTCTACTGCAGACCTCAGGTCCCTTCCTCAGGCTGGTCAAAGTATTTTGAGAGGAAAGAGATAGTGCCAAGGGTATCCCAGGGATGGCATTTACATCAAGGACACTTGGTCATGAGCAAGCACAAGGTGGCAGACCACCTCTCAGCTGGCTTCATGGAGTCAGTGGCATTTCTTCTGGATGACAAAATAGAAATCACAGGACTGTGTTGACTGGAAGAGATCTTAAAGGTCATTAAGTCCAACCACTAACCCATACTTCCCAACACTACATCTACACATCTTTTAAATGCCTCCAGTGATGGTGAGGCCACCACTGCTGTGGGCAGCCTGCTCAAGGGCTTGGCAACCCTTTTCAGTGACCAAATTTTTCCTACTGTCCAACCTGAACCGCCTCTGGTGCAACCTGAGGTAACTTCTTTTAGTCTTGTTAAACACAACGTTTCTCACTCCCTCGACTGTAAAAGATATGCATAGATTGACAACTGACTGAAGCCAGCACTTTTTGATGGACAAGCAGAGAAGAAATACCCTTTTCACAGTGCCCAAGCACTGCTGGAGAAGGAAACCAGAGCTGGACAGTATTGACCTCCTGATCTGAGAATTATTTAGTTAGTTTTGGCAAAACCTCTTTTCTCTGGCAAGAAGAAAGGCAGAGACCAAATAGTTGTGAGAGTCACCCACCCCACAAACACCAAGGAGCAGATGTGGATGAAAATCTTTCTGTCCAGCTGGCAGCTGATATAAGAACCATGCTCTGCGTACATGCTAGAACACACAGGGGCCCAAACCACCACCATACCATCTGTGGATGTGGCCCAGATGACTTCCACAGAAGCATAGCTGGATTCTTTTTACCAGATGCCTAAGAAACACTACAGCAAACTGGAATGGATGGCACACACAAACATATACATCCATTTTCCAGTCACCACAACACCCCCAGCTCACTGCAGAAAGGATGCAGAAGTAGGGAAATACAAAATCTTACTTGCATTCACTTAGAAGATGGTTTCTGTTGATGCTTTTAGATTATAAGTAAAAATACTTACAACAATTATTAAAAAAACATAACTCACGAGCAGAAAGAGGAAGCAGGGTTACAGAATCACAGAATCATAGAATCAAGCAGGTTGGAAGAGACCTCCAAGATCATCCAGTCCAACCTAGCACCCAGCCCTAGCCAATCAACCAGACCATGGCACTAAGTGCCTCACCAAGGCTTTGCTTGAACACCTCCAGGGATAGCAACTCCACCACCTCTCCGGGCAGCCCATTCCAATGCCAATCACTCTCTCTGGCAACAACTTCCTCCTAACATTCAGCCTAGACCTCCCACGGCACAACTTGAGACTGTGGCCCCTGGTTGTTCTGTTGCTGGTTGCCTGGCAGAAGAGACCAACCCCACCTGGCTACAGCCTCCCTTCAGGTAGTTGCAGACATCAATGAGGTCAGCCCTGAGCCTCCTCTTCTGCAGACTGCACACCCCCAGCTCCCTCAGCCTCTCCTCACAAGGCTGTGCTCCAGGCCCCTCACCAGCTTTGTCACCCTTCTCTGGACACCTTCCAGTACTTCAACATCTCTCTTGAATTGAGTAGCCCAGAACTGGACACTACTCTTAAAATGCAGTTAATGATAGTTTTCTTTCTTCTTAATCCAGGGAGCTCTGTGGGTCTCAGTCCCCACAACATTGTGAGGGTTAATCAGTAATGAGGGCAATAGAGAAACAGGGAAGAAAGAACCACAATGAGAAACCTTAAGTGGCTGTATTTAAAATGCTGTCGAGTGGATAAACTCTTCAACTCAAACATTTGTTTGGAAGTAACAACAAAAATCTGGTGTGCCACTGCCTTGCCCTCCTCCTCTCTTTAGCAGCAGATCATTTAGTACATCTGACATGAGAACTCCCTTATTGTTTGCTATTTCACATGATGTTTAAGCTCAACAAAGCTGTATGACAGTGCTTTCCCTTCTGTTATTTGTAACGGGGCTGTGATTAGTCTCTTCTCTGTATTCCAAAGGATGTTTAAACTTCACACAAGTTACAAACTGAAAATATCATATGGTCTTTCCCCACTAATCTCCATGGCAGATTTTACACATTAATCTGTTTCTATGTGAAATAATTTATATACTTAAGGGAAGGAAGGGAAACAGGTTTGCTTCTCAACCATTCATAAGCTGATCACAAAGTCAGAGTGGAAGTAAAACATGAAATACGAGCAACCACTGCTGTAAGTAGATACATTTATGACGGACTCAGCTCACAGCTTCCTTTAACTCACATCATCTCCTCAAGTCTTGAGTTTGAAAATGTTCCTAATTTGACCACCAGCATGAATCCACTCACAAATGTACTTGCTATTAAGTGGGACAATTTGCTCTTGAAAGCAGAAGGTTTTTAACTGAGGTCTCCTGTTTTACCAAAGTGGTTTTCGAGGCTCAAACATCTGTTTGGAGGAGTTTTGAAACTCCTGCTGCTAGAAAAATATTTGTCCGTTTTTTTTACCCATGGTGAAGGAAGTCTGACATTTGTTTTGACTCTAGGAACAAAAACATAAAGTCTGGTCAAATAAAAAAACAAAAAAAAAGTCTAAAATTCAACAGGAAAAAGTAGAATTTCTGTTCATTTCAGTAGAAATGAAAGAGTGAATCATACAATCATTAAGGTTGGAAAAGACCTCTGAGATCAAGTCCAGCTGTCAACCCACCACCACCGTGCCCACTAACCCATGCCCTGAATGCCATGTCAGTTTTCAAACTCCTCAAGGGACAGTGACTTCACCACCTACTTCATTGCCTGACTACTCCTTCAGTCTCAAGTTCACAGAGAGAGTGATTTGCCATTGGAATGGGCAGCTCAGGAAGGTGATGGAGCCACTATCCCTGGAGGTGTTCAAGAAAAGCCTGGATGAGGCACTTAGTGCCACGGTCTAGTTGGTTGGATAGGGCTGGGTGATAAGGCTGGACTGCATGAGCTTGGCGGTCTCTTCCAACATTCTTGATTCTATGAAAACATATTTCTCTTTTCATTAAAGTCAGCAGCAAAGAGGGAAAAGAGCAATTTTTGATAGCTGTGAGATTTCAAATTGCCATGTCTCTAGTGTAGGGCTTGGGGTATTTTTTATGCTTCACAAAGAAAAAAAAAGGCCAAAAAAAAAAAAAAAGGCATAAATATGCTACGAGCTCTTCTGAGTGGTCTGCTAGAACCTGATGTTAAAACACCTCCGTGAAACAGCTTTCAGCACAGATAAATGTGCTCCTGCAGAGCCAGCTGGGTCATTTTGAATTGTTAGCGCTCCCAGGCTTTTATTTTCGCTCCTCAGCTATTTGTTTCTGCCCTTTCCTGGCCCCTCCAATGGATTATATGAGCATCCATTGTCTGCTCCCGTTCAAAGTCACCCAGGTTAGCTCCAATTGCTGCTGAAGCTTACTTAAATTTCAGTAAGTCACAGGTGTCTGAGGCAAGCTGGCTACAACAAAATTAATTAATGGTATAGCTTCAGCCAGCTGTCCTGAAAGGAGCATGTCACATCTGAGAAGAGACTGGTTAAAAGGCATGGTTTAAGAGATTCCTTACCCAATTTAGTCCCTGTGAATCGACTCCGCAATGGAAGAGGACCCTTGTTAGCACAGTGAGTTTTCCACTACATTTCTTCCTTGCCTGGGATTAAGGACAAAGCAGCTTTGACCAGCATCTCTTTTGGCAGGGCTGTCCAATTAGCCATGCACACAAACAGGCTTTCTGAGTTACCCCATGATTTGTCTTCCCTGAAAATCGATAGCATGAAACCCACATTTGTACTGGTTTCACTGCCATTCACTCTGTCACCTTCCTTTACACCTCCCCAGCGATTCGGTCACACTCTGGAGAGGAATTTGGTACCCTGCAGTTGATACCTTGCCCTACATTTCAGATGTTTTTCCAGGTAGCTTCAATGACTTCTAACTGTGCCTAGGTTGGGTTTCTGTTCTCTCAGTTCCTGGTTTATCTGTCTTTATACTGAGAACACCACAGCATAGAGACCATGGTGGTACTGTGACACACTGAGCAGGCTTTGAGGAGACCTTGTAGCAGCCTTCCAGAATCTGAAGGGGATCTACAAAAAGGCTGGGGAGGGACTATTGACAAGGTATTGTAATGACAGGACAAGAGGCAATGGGTTTAAATTGGTAGAGGGGAGATTTAAACTAGACATTAGGAAGAAGTTTTTGACAGTGAGGGTGGTGAGACACTGGTACAGGTTGCCCAGGGAGCACAGAATCACGGAATATGATCTTCGATCAGGAGGCTGAAGCAAGGCTCTGCTGGGTGATGCCCACTGACAGGATAAGGGGCAATGAGTGGAAGTTGAGGCATAGGAAGTTTAAAGATGAGGATTTTTTTTTTCCCTGGTGAGGGTAACAGAACCCTGGAACAGACTGCCCAGGGGGGTTGTGGAGTCTCTCTTTCTGGAGATATTCAAAACCTGCCTAGACATGTTCCTCTGTGATCTGCTATAGGTGATCCTGCTCTGGCAGGGGGTCAGACTGGATGATCTTTCAAGGTCTCTTCTAGCCCCTGACATCCTGTGATTCTGTAATTGCAAATACTTGTAAATATATTGTGTATCTATGCTTGCGAATTTTGCTTTGCTTCATCTTACTTCCAAGTCCTCTGAGCTAGTCTAGTAAATCTCAGCAGTTTGGGGGAGGGAAGTTCCTAATCCATCACAGTAGCACAATACAGCCATTGACAACGGTGACCTATTCTACACCAGTCACTGGATCCTGCAATCACAGTTCATTTCCCAGATGTCCCTCAAGAGCAGATCTCCTGGACAGAGCGACAAACCCGGCCAATATCCCCACTGCTGACTTCTGCTTACTCTCAATGCCTGACATGCCAATCTCTCCCAAGATACTTAACAGTGGTTTAGCTCAATAAACAGCCAAAAGCCCTTCATCCTCAACTCTATATGCAAACCATATGTTGCAGCTGAAAACTCTGAGGCTTATAATTAGAACTGTCCATTCAATTTAAACAAGGTCAAGAATGAAAACTATTTCAAATTCAATAAACAGGCCGTCTGAAAGTGTAGACGCTGTGGAGGACAAGCTTAACAACTTAATTGACAGGTAAAGCTTCATTTCTAATCCTCATTTTGATATCGTCTGTAGCCTCAGGAGTCAAAACACATCACTGCTCAGTCCTCAAAATATGCAGAGAAAATGAAAATGTCAGTGGAAAGGAAGGAAAAAAAAAGAGAAGCATCTGTTTGATAGCTGGGTAAGCCTGTGATATGTAAACTGCTTTAGAGTCAAGCAGTCCTAATTAGACTTTCAAGGCATTCTTCATTAAATATATACACACACACACATATATATGAGTTCTAAGCAATTATTGAGGCCACATATCTGCAAGGAAATGAGGGTATAGGATTGAAGTGAGGAACATGGTAATTTCACGGACCGACCTCACACAACACAGCCGTGAAGAAACATTTTGCTTGATCTTTTCACCAAGCAGATCCCTTCATTTTTCTCCACTCTTTCTCTCAGAAGAAAAAAAACCAAACAATCCATTTCTGAAGCTGGGAGTGGTACACAGGATCTCAGCAAAGTAAAGGCAAAAAGGAAGACTGACAGGGTTACCAGCTGCCACAGTGGGGTCATACTAATAAGCATTTTGGCGAGTGCGTGGCCTTGGTGATTCCAGTTCATATCAATATGAAACCCACACAGATGGACATAGACTCCACCACCCAGGGAGGTGGTGGAGTCGACGTCCCTGGTGCTTGGCAGGATTGGACGTGGCACTTGGTGCCACGGTCTAGCCTTGAGCTCTGTGGTAACAGGTTGGACTTGATGATCTACGAGGTCTCTTCCAACCCTGGTGATACTGTGATAGACTCTTGGTGGAAGACTGGTGCCAGGATGAGTGAACTGCCACATGAAATAACAAGGGAGTAGAGTCTGAGGAACAGCAATCCAAACAACAGTGTGACTTAGGATCTTTGAAACTGATTATGTACTGCAGAAAATAGCCTTGTTAATTTTACTGCCTCCTGAAGAAAAGAAGTGAGTGTCTCAGCTGGCAACAGTGAGGTTGGAAGAGCCTGGTGAAGAGGACGCTTAGAGGAGACCTTATTGCTCTCTACAACTACCTGAAAGGAGTTGCAGCCAGGTGGGAGTTGGTCTCTCCTCCCAGGCATCCAGTGACAGAACGAGAAGACACAACCTCAAACTGCCAGGGCAGGTTTAGGCTGAGCATTCAGAAGAAGTTCTTCATGGAAAGAGTGATTGCCCATTGGAATGGGCTGCCTGGGGAGGTGGTGGAGTCACCATCCCTGGAGGTGTTTAAAAGGGGGTTGGATGACACACAGGATCACAAGATCACAGGATGTTAGCAGTTGAAAGGGACCCAAGGAGATCATCCAGTGCAACCCCCCTGCCACAGCAGGACCACACAATCTAGCACAGATCACAGAGGAACACATCCAGACAGGCCTTTAAAGGCTCCAGAGAAGGAGACTCCACAGCGTTTCTGGGGAGCCTGTTCCAGTGCCTGTTCCAGTTAGTGCCAGGGTTTAGTTAATCAGAAGGATTAGGTGGTAGGTTGGACTCAGTGATCCTAGAGGTCTCTTCCGACCTGTGATTCTGTGTTTCTATGACCTCTTGCCTGCAAGCCACAGCAGTGAGGGCTGAAAACAAAGAATTAAAGTTTAGTGTAATTTCTGCTTCAAAGAAAGGCTTTGAGATCACAAACATCAGCAGCTTCCCCACAACACTCCCAAGTTTTTCTGCCGTGGAGCAGAAGGAGAATTCGTTGTGGGCTATCAGTTTTTAAGTATAGCTCCTCAGCACAATTCAGTTGTGCCACGCTGGGAGGTTGGAGGGTGGCAAAGGAGGAAAAGATCTCCATGAGAAGATGTACTTAATAAGCAACAGCATGATCTAGCCCAAACTCCTTGTGCAGATTGAAATCTGAGACATGCTAAAGAGGTTTATACACTGGGCCATCAGCATCTTCTCTCGGCAGGATATGGCAGTTTGAAAAAAACAGTTATGGAATAAAAGAGAAAAATGACTAATCTGATGAGAACATCTAGTTTTTGTTAGCAGCAATATTAATGTGCACTTGCTGAGCTCAGTAAGCATCCCCACTGCTGCAGGATGCAGAGAGAAATGGCTTTTCCACACACATAAGGTAAAATATGCAAAAGAAAATGATAACCATGAAAACACCTTCCTAATCTGGCATTTCCAGCTTAAAGTACATACGTTCTGGTGGTTGAAAACATGAATGCTGTTTGTGACAAATGTCCTGCTTGGGTTGGTAAAAGGTTTGAAGACATCACACAGATAGACTTGTCTGGCAAACTGACTGGAACAGAAACCAACCTTGGGAACAATTGGCTTGGGGGAAAAGATTGCCGGTCAGAACTGTGCTTTCAGCACAGGAAACATGCTGGCCCTGCACTTCAGTGACAAGACTCCCAGGAAAGCAGGGATAGAAAACACACTATTCAGCCACCAAGCTCTACCTCCATGCCAATGTCACCTGGACCAGACCACAGCATGATCTGTAAAATCTGGCTCCCTGACATTGCTCTGCAGCCGTGAGTTCATAAAGTGCCTTCTCAAGAAGCTGTCACAAGCGCCGATCTCCCATTGGAGATATGACAGCTCCAGGCTGATCTGCATCATAAATCACCAGTGAGCAACAGACAGCACGTTACACAGATTTTCCTGCTCTGCTTCTTTATGACACGTATCGGTCGTGCCTCTGCAGAGATTTGATCATAAGAAAGGAGAAGTGGCATTAGCATGTCCCTGACCCATCCATGCCAACTGCCAGGCCCGTATCCTAACGAACAATGTCACCAGGCACAGAAGATTTCTGCCCCCCACCCCTCCTCTTTTTTCCTTATTCTGAGATTAAAAACGACATGAAATTAATCACTTGATTGCTCCATTTTCATTAGTTGTTTTTGAACTCCGTGGCTGACATCGGATCTCCGTCGAGATGAGAAATGTTATAACACGGCTCTCAGGTGAGTCTTTCAAAGATCCGGTATGTAACAACGGCAGGTTTATTTCAAGTTGGTCTTCTAATAAATCCCAGTTAAAGCCCTCAGGTACTCATGTAATTGAAGTTTGAGTAATCCAATATGATGTTGATCAAACTACTGATCTTTTAATAACGAGCTGTAGCCCTCCCAGCAGTTGCTATCTTGCTGACAGTCGTGTCTGGATCGCTTCCTTTGGGCCAGAGAACAGAGAAGCTGACAGATTTCTGTTTGGTTTAGATTTTATCACTAATTGTTTTAAAGCTTTTTAAGGATATATTGGATGGCTTGTAAAATCCAGGGGGACTTCAGTAAAATGACAAAATAAAAGGGGGGATTTCTATTCCTTGTCCCAGCAAAGACCAATATTAAATGCTTCTAAAGAGGAAGGCAAACGCTGCTTGGGAGTTGCTAGTCCTTGTTTATGTAGCCGTAGAAAAAGCAATAGGTACCCTGCACAATACTCTCCTCTGAAAGGCAAAGGTGCATATTTTTCTTCTCATAAATTCCATTTGAAGTACGAATTGGAGGTTTCTAAGCCTTGCCTCTCAACACAAGAATAATTCAGTGGCAATTTACATTTTCGATGTGCTCCAAATGAACGCCAAGATGACTCATGTGCTGTTTATAAGATGTTTCTATTTGCTGGAAAATACCTTGCTACAAACAAGCTGTAATTTAAGGATTCAAAAGTCTTGCTTCTGCACAAAATTACTACGAACTGTAATTTTGGAAACCATGACCAGAGCTTCCATTTCAGGCTTGCAGAGCTCTTCCTACACAATGATTCTTGAAAGTACGAGTGTGTTTTCTCCTCTGACAATGGCAATCATTGTATCTCCGTAATTGCGGAAAAGATTACCCAGCTTTTAATTCACATTAGTCAGCTGCAACAATCCCATGCTCCTTTCTTTTCCTTTAAAATAAACTAATTATTGTCAATCAGCCTCGTGGAATGTTAATGTTCTCCGTAACCTGCCTTTCAGAGGTAGTCATAAATGCTAGAAACTAGCTCATAGAAACTAATCAGAGCCCTGGAAATATCTCCAAACATATTTGTGCTGCAGTCTATCATTTCTGTCATATTAGTTCTAAATATTATATTTTGTCTGGACAATCACAGTCTTTTCAGCTAGATATGGAGTGCTTTTCATCTCTCTAAGCAAAGCTCTTGCATTAATTAAACAACATTAAATCCCTGAGTGGTGTAGCAAATGCTACAGTATTTCCAAACCTCCAATCTTTTCTTTGTCAAAAGCCAATCAACAAATGTTTATGCACCAAGCAGCTTGGACAAAGGAAACTTTTCAGGCCACTGTATTTTCTCATGCCCAACTTTCTGCACAAACTCCCAGCCACAAGGACTGGAGTCACACGCAGAGAAACCAGGAAGGAGATGAGTGTCATTCTCCCTGCGCTTTAGGCAACCACTCCTTTCCAAAGATAATAGCAAGTTACAGCTCCCACTTGGTATTTTCTTCCAGCTGGTAGAACCCGTGTGAGGCTTTTCAGATGCTGGAGAAAGACATGGAAGATGGAAACCATGGGGAAGCAGCCCGTGTGCCGAGTCTATAATCAGCTGTGACGCACGGTGAGCTTTCAAGTGCCATATGGACTAGACCAGCAGATGCTGTAGAGATGAGACTCTTCGTTTGTTGTTACCTGGGAGGCCTGTGACATCTCGAAACAATTTTTCCCTTTCAGCCTGTGTCAGATCGGTGATCAATAATTCATCTGATAGCTGAAAAGCAGAACGAGGTGCCAGTTCTCTGTGGCTTATGAATAATACTGTGCTTCTTAAAAACCGCACTGCTGCGGAGCACGGCAGAAGATGTGCCGCAGCAACTGTACGACACGCCAATAAGCCGCACTACACCTAACCCTCTGTAATCCTTACAGAACCTCAACATTAAAATGCCACTTGCAACGGGTTGCTTATGCAAAAGGCTGTTATTAAAACACCGCAGCTGAATTAAGCACTCAAAGACAAAAATGTGGGCACCAAAAAAAAAAACAAACAAACATCTCCATAGAAAAAAGAAATTTAAAAAGATTATTTTTCCTCCACAAAAAAGATATTCAAGACTATCATAGGGAGGTAAGATTATCAAGAGGTAATGGGCACAAACATGAATGTAGGGAGTTACACCTAAACATGAGGAGGCACTTAGAATCATAGAATCAAGCATGTAGAAGAGACCTCCAAGCTAGTCCAACCTAGCACCCAGCTCTATCCAATTAACCAGACTATGGCACTAAGGCACTCATCCAGTCTTGTCTTGAACACCTCCAAGGATGGCAACTCCACCACCTCCCTGGGCAGTCCATTCCAATGCAAATCACTCTCTCTGGCAACAACTTCCTCCCAACATCCAGCCTAGACCTCCCCTGGCACAACTTGAGACTGGGTCCCCTTGTTCTGCTGCTGGTTGCCTGGGAGAAGAGACCAACCCCACCTGGCTACAACCTCCCTTCAGGTAGTTGTAGACAGCAATGAGGTGTCTTGAAGTGTCTAGAAGTGACCACTGAATTCTTCAAACAGAAGTAGTCTCACTGCTCTGCCCCAAGACCCAAGGCTGTGAACAAGTAGGATTCCTTCAAGCTGTTGCTTTGGAGCCTTGGATTAGGACATTGCCATCTCTACCCAACTACTCCTCAGAAAATGTCTCCTTAAGAATTGACTGTGAACCAACTGTGCCTGTCCTCAGCTCCAATCAATAAAAACATGCATCCAGGATAAATGAGCTCACTTTTCAATGGCAAAATTCACTTTGGAGGAACTGTCACAACTGTTAATTTGTTTACCCTGAGGGATATCAGATGTGAGAAATTAAGTGGCTTAGCTCGCAGTCGTTTTTGTTCAGTGCATGAGAGAGGAGCAAGGGGGACTTTAGCAACAGTCAAGCAGGAGTAGTGAAAACCTAAACCAGTGCAACCATAATTATACAATAAAACAATTATCAGAGCATTAGATGCTATTCTTGGCCAAGGCTACTCAAAAAATAGGTTGGAAGTGCCTGCTATGGTCCAAGTGATGTGTCTGCCATTCCCTGATGGAAGAGAAACAAGTCAGACACAAAATGACTGCTTTTGCACAGTTTAATTAATTTTAATTGAAAGGGTTCACGTGCCCCCAGAGTGTAACTGAGTTAAGCTTGGAAAGGGGCACAAAATGAGATGGGCCTGACTTAACCTAGCCATGACATTCCCCGTGTGGCACCAGCTGCCGTGAGCCTAAAATGAGCCTGCCAAAATTCAGCTCAGGTTCCTGCCTGCCGTGTGCTTGCCATTAATCAGCATTCATTCTGAAAGTCCAATAACCTACAATTAATGTTACACCTTCACTATGAACCTGCGGTGATTTTTCCTACTTATTTTGAGCATATTTTTTTGCTGTAGTACTACCCTGAAGAGACAAATGCAGAAAGATGACACTATTTGCCTCGGAGAGCGCAACAGCTTCTTGCAGCTATTGATCCCAGCTGGCTCTGAATGCAGCACTGGAGTGTGTGAGGAAGGTCAGACAAACGACCTCCAGCCTTCGTTTCTTCTCAAGAGCCAGAGACAAATGCTTAGAAATTAGAAGATGCAGAAGACTTACTCAGGAGTTGAAATTGCATTCCCCATAAAGTTTGCAAATGTAGCTATGAATGCCTTCAGCAGCATCCATGTTTACAAACTCTTAGCTTGATGTTGTATAGAATATTGCCTGTTGAGTTAAACAATTAATTTCATCCTCTCCTGTCTTTGGATCTGTCTGGTTTTAGTCTAGTGGTGTAGTAGACAGGTTTGAATATTACTACTGCTGGTCATTGTTCACCTTTTCAACATTTCAAAAGGAAACTTGCAGAAGTATCCTCACAGAATGGTAGGGGTTGGAAGTGACCTCTTGAGATCATGGAGTCCAACTTTCCTGTTAAAGCAGGATGACCTAGGGCAGACTGCACAGGAAAGCACTCAGACAGGCTTTGAAAGTCTCCAGCGAAGGAGACTTCACAACCCCCCTGGGCAGCCTGCTCCAGTGCTTTTTCATCTGCAGAATAAAGAAGTTTCTCCTCATGTTGAGGTGAAACCTTCCTGTGTTCCAGATTACATTAACTGTTCCTTTTGCTATTACTAGCCATCACAAAAAAGAGACCATCACCATCATCTTGACACCCACCCCTCAGATATTTATAGGCATTAATATAATCTCCTCTCACCATCTCTTACACGTTACCAGTTCTTTTCACAGTTAATGCTCAATCAGCTTGGATGGAGCTCAGAGAAACCTAATCTAGTTGAAGATGTCCCTGCTCGCTGCAGGGAGGTTGCACTAGGTGACCTTTAAAGGTCTCTTCCAATCCAACCCACTCTGCTGCCTAAGTTAAAGAACATCATGGAAGTCTGACTGCATAAAGCTACAGTGTTCAAAATGCACAATTAATTCTTACTCTACATTAATATATTTCCTTTTATGAGAGGAGTAAGGGAACCCCTGATCAACTGAGACCTGAAACCAAAAGCAGTAATCACATTTTTTAGTTGTGACTAAAGACAGTGATTTGACAGGTAGAAGCAACCACAAGTAAACTATGTTTAAATGCAAACCCAAGTGCTGCTTCTGGATGAATTCACTTTCAAATGATCAGACATCTACCAGCATTCTGGATGTACAGACTAATGGGGAAGGAAATGTTTATCCTTCAGCCTCTGACAGAGTGCTTCACAGCTTTCTGATATGTTGAAACTTCAATATTTGGGAGTTCTCTCATTTAGCTGTAAGAATTATTGCTGGACTACCCAGAAGAACCTGATGATGGGCTTAGAAATACCAGAAAAATTGGATATTTTTTTTTTACTTCTTCTTTACCTCCTCCTTTTTTGGATGTCTGTAAAAAAAAACCCCAACCGGTTAAAATATCTTAGTTAGCAAGATTGTTCACCCAGGGGCTGTTAAAGTCACAGGATGAAGTTGTTTGTTCCTCTAACTCTCTAGGGTGGACATTGAGAGGACACAGTGATTTGCTCACAAATAATTAGAGCTTTTGAGGTCCCCTCCAGCCTCTAACACTGTGATTCTGTGAAGTCTTCCTGAAAAGAAGTTGCTGTGTGTCACAGCATGCCACAAGTTAGGAGTCGAACAACTTTGAGGTGAGAGACAATGCAACAGTATTCCAATTGTCTCCAGTGGACTTACTTCTCCCATCCTATTAAAACACAAATTAATCAGAAAGCTCTTTGGCATTCCCCTAGAGGTGCCTGGCATTTGTGCCATTCAGTTTTTTTCCTATGGGCCATGGCAGAAGCTTGGTGCATTGATCTGTCGGGCAAGGGAAAGAGCCCATGTACAGAATGAGCATGCTGGTTCTCTCTGAGAAAAACAGAGTTTGACAAGAATAAGATGCACCTCAAGCCTTACAGACTAAATAAATGCTGAGGTCATTTCCATAAACACTTTCTTTCTCTTGGACAAATCCCTCAGTATTCCTTTTGGCCCAGCTATTAACTCCTCTATGGCAACGGCGTTTGGAGAGTTCCCCTCTGACCTGGGATCAGGCTAAATGAGTGACACTGGTGACTACTCCATTACTGGGGTAAACAGTGGTGGCCTTGCAAAGTCACACACTGGCTCTGGACACAGCTGCTCCCCGAGTCCCTCTGGCAAAAGTCAGGAAACCTGTGAGGGCTACAAGGGTTGACCAAACTCCCAAGGGATGGAGTTGCAGTGATTGCAATATTATTCTAATCAGTAAAATAAAAGCTTCTTTTCATCAACAGCTAATCACAGGATTCTACTTGTCTCCAGCTCCCTTCAGTTCCGTGACAGATGACAGCACAATCATATAAATAAGAAAAGACAGTTTACTAAAGAGGGTTAACATAAGGTCGTGACCTTGTTTTCTGTGACTTCTGGAGCTTATTCGTGTGTGAAAACGTACTTTTGTAGCTATAACCTCAGCATCTCTCACAGATCTGGGCTTGTGCCAAGAACTGAGTTGAAAATGCTATTTATGTTCATAAAGTACCACTTCTGTGTTTGGTGATGTTCCAGTAGAATCATTTTGCATTAGGATGAAACATTAAATGACAGTATCTTCAGGTCTCACAGTGCATCTCGCTGACAGATGAAGTCAGTGTTACCTCTGCTTAACAAATAAAGAGGATTTGTACCCCTGAACACATTTTCTCTTGCCAAGAGACCCTTGGTGAGACCTTCACAGAATCACAGAAACATGCAGGTTGGCAAAGCCCCTCAGGATCACCAAGACCAAGCCAGAACCCTACTCTACAAGATTTATCCTAAACCATATCCCTAAGCACCACATCCAAACCACCCTTAAACACATCCAGGCTGGGTGACTCCACCACCTCCCTGGGCAACTCGTTCCAGTCCCTGACCACTGTCTCCATGAAAAACTTTTCCTTAATATCTAATCTAAACCTCCCCAGACTCAGCTTGAGGCCATTCCCCCTTGTTCTCTCTCCAATTACCTGTGAGAAGAGACCAGCAGCAGCCTCTCCACAATGTCCCTTCAGGTAGCTGTAGACAGCACTGAGGTCTTCCCTCAGCCTCCTCTCTTTCAAACTACCCATCCCCAGCTCCTTCAGTCGCTCCTCATCAGATTTAGTCACTAGGCCCTTCCCCAGCTTCCTTACCCTCCTCTGGATCTGCTCCAGCACCTCCACATCTCTCCTGTATTGTGGACCTCAGACCACATTATAACTCTGAGCAAATCCACTCACAGCCACTAGTTAGGCTGCTTCCAAAACACTGAATGGCAGTAGGGATGCACAGGACCTAGACTCAGGCCATCACCAGTAGATGTCAAATAATAATTTGTTGTACTATTTGTGCAGTGATTTAAATCCAAATGCTTTCACACCATTAATTTCCATCAGGCATAGGAAGAGCGAGAGGTAAGCATGAGCTTTCTGTCAAAAATCTGTAATGCCTACACAGCTATCTGCCAGAAAATATTTCTTTGTCAGGTAAGAAAACTGAAGCTCTGTCCATGAACAATGGAGAGTGAAATCTGCAGTACGACATGTTGATAATTCCTTTTGAAAGGCTAAGCAGTTCACCGCTCCGGCTCGGCATTCTGTAGAGATCCATGTGCCTTCACCTTCCCACAATGTGCCCCTTGACGTGAGGGTCCCTCACTAAAATGAGTTAAGATGTTACATACCACATAACCCTGAAAGATGGCTCCTGCTGTGACAGCCCCCAGTCAGACCTTGAAAGGAATTTGGACCCACCCCCCAGAGCAGGCTGTACTGAATCACAGAATCAACCAGGTTGGAAAAGACCTCTAAGATCATCAAGTCCAAACTATCACCTAGCCCTTCTAGTTAACTAAACCATGGCGCTGAATACCTCATCCAGTCTCCTTTTAAACACCTCCAGGGATGAGGACTGCACCACCTCCCCAGGCAGCTTGTTCCAATGGGTGATCACCCTCTATGTGAAGAACTTCCTCCTAACATCCAGCCTGTACCTCCCCTGGCACAACTTGAGACTGATGCTCCATCCTCTTCTCCTTGTGGCTCTAACCAGCCCCAGAACAACCCAAGAATGGGAAGGTTTAGTCAATGCTGATAGCAAGAACTTATTTTCAGATTCTCTCACCTATTTTAAGCTCTTATCTTGCTCATACACCTTCACCATGGGGACAGGCTGAGAGAGTTGGGGCTGCTCAGTCTAGAGAAAAGAAGGCTCTGGGGAGACCTTAGAGCAGCCTCCCAGTACCTGAAGGGGACTTTCAAGAAAGCTGAGAAGGGTGTGTAGTGATAGGACAAGAGGGAATGGATTGAAGCTTGGGGAGGGAAGATTTAGACTAGATATTAGGAAGAAACTCTTTACAGTGAGGATTGTGAGACATTGGAACAGGTTGCCCAAGGAGGTTGTGGATGCCCTCTCCCTGGAGATGTTCAAGGCAATCTGGTCTAGTGAGAGGCATCCATGCCCATGGCAGGGGGGATGGAATTAAATGATTTTTATGGTCCCTTCCAACGCAGACTGTTCTATAAATCTATCAGTATCTCTGGAGCTTTGTGTCTCGCACACACCTCTGACATGCTAGAGCAGAGAAATGTTGAATATTCTCAGCTCCTTCTAGCTGTGAAATTAGGCCTTTAAGTCCCCAAAGATTGTTCACAACATTCCCAAGTATTATTGATCAGATCAGCAGCACCCTCATTATGTTGTTGGATGAGTGAATTTTTCTATCCACTTTCCCTTCCTTAGCATTACACAACTACAAACAGCTAAAACTTGGTGTTTTTTTTAAAGTTATTTCCTGTCAACATCTTTCCTTTTTTGTCAGAAGGATGCTCTCTTTTGCTACTGAAAAAACAAGATCAATCCTTGCACTAACAATGACTTACTGAATAAAATCTCTACTAATTCCATAGTGCTTTTCTAAGGATTCACCTTATTTGTACCTTGACTTAGAACAGAAAAAAGCAGCAACACAAACCAAGCCTGTACACCAATTGATCATTTCAGTCACCAGCAAAATAAAACCAACCACCAGACAGATAATGGGAGCAGAACAATAGTAGACATCTATTTAACGCTTGAGTTTAGACGAAAGGGTAACATAAAGCACAATGATGCTATAAAGAAAGAATGTAACCACCCAGAACAACTATAAGCCTTATTCCTCTAAAAATGCTGGCTAACCTGAATGAGAAGCTGTTTTATTCTCATCTGCAAAATGACCCCTTGGAGAAATGCAAAGGCATCAATAAAACACCGGCTCAGTGTCACATTCTGAAAGACCAGCACCTCCCAGCAGCACACACACGCTTCCATTCAGAAGCAAACTTCTCCCTCATGGAGTAATCGACCACTAAGTTACTTATATAGTAATATCTGATGGCTAGAAGCTAGCTGTAACAAGTGACTAGTAACTAGCAGCAAGTGATGGCACAAGAAAATCGTAGAACTGCAGAATGTCAGAGGCTGGAAGCTTGACTTTGAAAGTTCATCCAGTCCAACCCCACTGCCAGAGCAGGATCACCTAGACCAGATCACACAGAAATGTGTCCAACTGTCTCCAGGGAGGGAGAATCCACAACCACCCTGGGCAGCCTGTTCCAGTGTTCTGCAGCCCTCACAGGGGAAAAAACAAAAATCATCCTCATGTTTAAATGAAAATTCCTATGCCTCAGCTTCAATCCATTGCCCCTTGTCCTGTCATTGGGCATCACCCAGCAGAGCCTGGCTCCAGCCTCCTGCCACTCACTCTGCACATCTTTATAAACATATAAAATGGTCTCAAGTTGCTCCAGGAAAGGTTTAGATAGGACACCAAAAGAATCTTCTTCACTGAAAGGGTTCTCAGAGACTGGAACAGGTTCTCAAGGGAGGTGGCTGAATCCTCATCCCTGGAGATGTTTATAAGCTGCAGAGACGTGGCACTGAATAGAGATGGTCTGGCACTAAAATAACCATCTACAGGTTGTTCACAGTGCCAAGCTGACTATCAAATCACAGGCTGCTATGGAAAAGAATTCTACCATCTTCTGGTGGAAAAAGGAGTGCAGCCAAAGAAATTACCAAGTTCAGCTCATGAATGTGACCACAGCCAAGAAACACATCGCCTTGTGTAGGCAATTTCTTAAGGTAGAAACCTTAAGAAAGGAGTTGAAGGACAAAGGTTAAATGAAATCCTGGGAAAAAAATGATTTGTGGACAACTGGAAAAGCCAGAGAAGATGCTTTCCGGTGAAAACAAGATAACAGTTCATGAAGAGCTACCTAGAGCCTTTCATCTTGAGGTGATCAAAGCCTGTCAGGGATATACTTACTGCAGCAATGAAATGTAATTGTGGGTACAACATGGGCACACAGCAAGGGCACACAAGATCATGTGGCAGCAAACATTCACCACATGTTAGAGGAGAGTTTAGGAAAAAGGAAGTCCTCTGGGCTGTTGTACTCTTGGCTCCTTACGCCTGATCTGCTCTACTTTTTTCAGCATCTGATGACAGAGAGGCTGCATGTCAGCAGATCAGATGGGCTTGTTTGGACCCGCTCTGTTCCCCAGCACAGCTTTAAGAAACCTAACCATAATTCACAATGCACTCTAACACAAGCCTATGTGATGTCAATGCTCAGAGGGTTGGACCACCTCTCCTATGAGAGCAGGCTACAAGAGCTGGGCCTCTTCAGCCTGGAGAGCTGAAGGCTTCAAGGAGACCCTGGAGTGGCCCTCCAGTATCTGAAGGGGGCTACAGGCTGGGAAGGGATTATTTACAAGGTCTTGTAATGACAAGACTAGGGGTAATGGGTTTAACCCGGCAGTGGGGAGACTCAAACTAGATGTTAAGAAGAAGTTCTTTACAGTGAGGGTGGTGAAACACTGGCACAGGTTGCTTAGGAAAGCTGTGGATGCTCCCTCCCTGGAGGTTCAAGGTCAGGTTGGATGAAACTTGAGTGACTTGTTCTAGTGGGAGGTGTCCCTGCCTATGGCAGGGGTTGGAAATAGATGGACTTTGAGGTGCCTTCCAACCTAAACCATTCTAGGATTCTATGATTCTTTCGCTTCTACAGAGAGACAAGCTTTTGCACAAAAACAAACTCTGCCCCATAATGCACTAACCAGACTTATATTTCCCTTAGGAAGAAGACAAATGGGTTTACATAGCATGTGGTTTGAAATCCTTTTTCATTCAGTTAATCTCTGGCTGTGGAACTGTGATTGAAATGCAAAAATGTATGTGTATTTTCTGATAAGGACCATTTTGTTTTAGAGACAGACAAAAATGTTATCAACCGCAGAGGCTTTCTTCAAGTTTTCGAATTGATGATGGAAATTCCATAAGCAGAACATGGCACAGCCAATCCAGGTTAAGTGATAACATTTTTTTTTCAGAAAAAGAAAATGAAAACCCAGCCCTTTGAAGTGTTCTTACAGTTACATCTTCATAATCCAGACATGAGAAGATCTGCACTCATGACAACTCTGAATATGCGCTTTTCAGCTGGCTCCAGATAAAAGCCTACACTTCCTTTTCCTTTCCAATGTCTTCTCTGATTTCTTACTAGCAATGAGACACAGTATAAAACATTACCTCCACATGATTTTCCATCCTCCTCCAGTTTCTGGCCAGCTGGACACTTGCAGTGGTAGCTGCCAATAGTGTTACAGCACTGGTCCTGACAGCCACCGTTCTCAGTGGTACATTCGTTTACATCTGTTGGAAGAAAGCACATAGCAGTCAGTAAAGAGGGGGCACTGACCACATCACCTGGCTATCCAAGGACAATGTTCTATGATACTGGTCAACAGCCAACTGACTATGAGCCAGCAGTATCGCCAGGTGGCCAAGAAGGCCAATGGCATCCTGGCCTGTATCAGCAATAGTGTGACCAGCAGGACCAGGGAAGCCTTTCTGCCCCTGTACTCAGCACTGGTTAGGCCACACCTTGAGTACTGTGTCCAGTTCTGGGCCCCTCAATTTAAGAAAGATGTTGAGGTGCTTGGATGTGTCCAGAGAAGGGCACCAAGGATGGGGAGGGGGCTAGAGCACAGCCCTTTGAGCAGAGGCTGAGGGAGCTCGGGGTGTGCAGCCTGGAAAGGAGGCAGCTCAGGGGAGACCACATCGCTCTCTACAACTACCTAGAAGGAGGCTGTAGCCAGGTGGGTTTGGGCTCTTCTCCCAGGCACCCAGGGACAGAACAAGAGGACACAGTCTCAAACTGCACCAGGGCAGGTTCAGGCTGGATGTTAGGAAGAAGTTCTTCACAGCAAGAGTGATTGGCTTTGGAATGGGCTGCCTGGGGAGGTGGTGGAGCCTCCATCCCTGGAGATGTTTAAGAGGAGGTCGGATGAGGCACTTAGTGCCAGGGTTTAGTTAATTAGAAAGGTTAGGTGAAAGGTTGGACTTGATAATCTTGGAGGTCTTTTCAAACCTGATTAGTTATGTGATTCTGATGTGACCAAATGAGAATGCTACTGAGATGTTCAGTTAAGGACTCAGAAGGCAACCACAGGAGCAGTAGCTCCTAGGTATGTTGTTGTGCCACTCAACCAAGAAGTGCAAGGGTGAGATTTTTCTGCTCTACTTCTGCACATGGTAAGCTGCAGAGTCCACCCAAATCCAGCTGCAGGCTTGCCCAACATGCCAACTTCTTGCTGCTATGCAGTAAGATCAGCACCCATCTTTATATTGTCATTTTCAGCAGGCTAAGTGCATTAGGTTGTTTCTAGCAGTCACAGCAGAGATGAGAATGTTATCATCTCTGAAAGACAACAACATTTTAAATCAACAGTAGCATCTGAAATCAATTGAGGCTCTTCTTTCCTTCAGATGTGTGAACTAATATCTGCACTTCTTATTCACCTGATCAAGTTAGTGCTTGCCTGCCTGCAAAAATAGAACTTTACACATTACAAGCAAAGAACACTAAAGAATTGCATAAATAGGTCAATAAGATGACCAATGGCAGAGTTAAAAAACACAGCAGTGAAAACATTTGACTTGTGTGCTTAAATATCCCACACAAGAATGTTTGAAGAAATGCAATAGAAATCATCAAGCTGCTAAGACTGCCCTGTGGAACAGGATTAGAGAGAACAGATGGCATGGAAGTCTTTCCAAAAGAGAGAATTTATCAAGCAGGACAGCAAAGGTAACAAAAGCAGCAGGCATTGGCTGCGCTGAGTTCAGGTATTCTGGAACACAAACCTATGTGATGCTTCCTTCTTTGCTTGACTCTCTCTGAAGCGTTAATGTCACACGGACACAACTCAGCTGCGCAGGGGTAAGTAGGGACACCAACAAACTTGCACACAACTAACAGCCTGTGGGTGTCTTTTGTTCAATTTGCTGACAAATGTCTTGGACTGGCCTGGTGGCAGAGCAGACCTGCCTGGCATGCTGGAAGGGGAACATAGCCGAGGGAGACACCACACGTTCTCAAAGCCTGGCATGAGGATGCAGGTGACAGATCTCCTATCTGCAAGACCTTTGAGATGCAGGTGACAGATATCCCATCTGAAAGACCTTTGGCACTGGCAGAGATGACACATTACACTCAGGCTGGAGGGCAGGAAAAGCAGGAGAGGAAGATTAAGTAAGAGAAGATGAGAACCATTATGACTGTAGAAATCTCAGGCAGCTATTTCATAGCAGCAGCTCCCTGCATCTCCAGCAGGGAAATGAGGCTTTCTAAAAGACTTCTAATTAGCCTCTGGCTAAAAGAAATACAAAGTGCTGTAAAGCCAAGTCAAATAAAGAAAGAATTTCAGATTTCTGCAAAATACACGGGAGCCTTTCCACTGCAGTCTAAATTTGTTACAATCTAAAATTTAGAAGTTTAGTTAGCTCTTCAATGAGCTTAACTTCAGTAGCTCGTTTCTGATCCTGGCTGAAAACTACAGGTTAAAAGAAAATTTTGGGAAGATTTCAGGGTATTAAAAAGGTAACAGAAAAATATGGCATGAAACACTAAAATGCAGCTGAAGAGGCACAAGCTCATGACCCTGTGGCTATAGAGTCAAGTGTAATGACCAAGGCACCAAAACTTTGTGCTCAGGGATACTGAGAATCACCGGCAAAATGGTAATTAAAACTCAGACCAGTAATTCCATTACTTCAGAGCTGCACACAGAATGTTTAGAGGTTGGAAGGGACCTTGAAAGGTCATCTGGTCCAACCCCCCTGCCAGGACTGGATCACCTAGAGCAGGTCATGCAGGAATGCATCCAGGCAGGTTTTGAGTGTCTCCAGAGGAGACGACTCCACAACCACTCTGGGCAGCCTGCTTCAGGGCTCTGTCACCCTCACAGCGAAAAAGTTTTCACTTGCACTCACGTGGAACCTCCTCTGCTCCAACTTGCACCCATTGGCCCTTGTCCTGTCATTGGACATCACTGAGCAGAGCCTGGCTCGGTCCTCCTGACAGACTCCCATACTGAGTACTGTGTTCAGTTTCAGACTCCCCAGTTTCCGAGGGACAGGGATCTGGTGGAGAGAGTGCAACAGAGGGCTACAAAGATGGTTAGGGGGCTGGAGCACTGTCTGATGAGAGCCCGAGGGACCTGGGGCTGCTTAGTCTGGAGAAGACTGAGAGGGGATTTAATAAGTGTTTGTAAATATCTGGGGGCTGGGGGTCAGGAGGAGGGGAACAGGCTCTGCTCACTTGCTCTCTGGGATAGGACAAAGAGCAATGGATGGAAGCTGCAGCACAGGAGGTTCCACCCCAACACAAAAGGGGAATTTCTTTACTGTAAGGGTCACAGAACACTAGAACAGGGAGGTTGTAGAGTCTCCTGTGGCGACTTTCAAGGCCTGTCTGGATGTGTTCCTGTGTGCCCTGAGCTAGATTGTATGGTCCTGCTCTGGCAGGGAGGTTGGACTGGATGATCTCTTTGGGCCCCTTCCAACCCCTAACATCCTGTGATTCTATGATCCCGTGACACTCTCCCTTCACATCTATCAACGTGAGTGAGGTCACCCCTCAGTCTCCTCCGCTTCAAGCTAGAGTCCCAGCTCCTTCAGCCTATCCTCACAAGGGAGATATTCCACTGCCTTCAGCATCTTTGTGGCTCTACCCTGGACTCGCAACAAACCAGATCCTAACCAGATTGAAGTCAGCAAGGCTCATCTCAATTTGGTGGGAACACAATTCAGACAGAAACTTTTCAGAAGAAAAAACACTCTTCTCTGCCCAAAAATGCAAAACCAAATCATACCAAAATAAGACATGCATCTGTTCACTTCTCTTCAGCAAGAGCTAGAGAGAACATATGACAAGCAACAGATTTTAGACATACTCCTCAGAGCACTGGAAGAAGGCATGCCAGTGCTGAGCATCATGCAGAAGATCAACAAAGCAGGCATGTTCCAAATGATTTACTCCCTCTGACTCGCAAACATCTTGATGTGCCTTGTGGTAATAAACAGTAATAAGCCACATAATAACCCAGCTCCACAGCTTCGACTTCTACTTATACTAACAGGATTGAAAACTAATAAAAATCTCTTGCTTGTTTTTTGGGTTTTTTTTTGCAATAATGGGAAGAACTACTTTAGTCTTCTAGGCTGTGTTTAGCACCTACAATGTTACAGGACTTTCTAGCATAAAAGATTCATTAAGTGATGCAGTCTACAATATCCAATTTATTAACACCAGAGCCTGTGTTTTAGAATCAAAATATTGGGAGCAAACCTTTCTAGGTGAGGAGCTAATCATTATCCTCTTGATTTCACCAGGGTATTATACATTCGGAGGTGTATGGTACCATCTAATGTACAGAATGTTTCTCCTTTTGATTGCAGCCTGTTTCTCTTAGCAATTGCAAATCTTTCTTTCTTGATCAGCATGAAATGCTGTGATCAACAGAAGAGCTTTGCCCCCTCAACGATGTTGCCTTCTACAACTGATAACCTCATCATCCTCACAGAATCAGTCAGGGTTGGAAGAGACCACAAGGATCATCTAGTTCCAACACGCCTGCCGTGGGCAGGGACACCTTACTCTAGATCAGGCTGGCCAGAGCCTCATCCAGCCTGGCCTTAAACACCTCCAGGGAGGGGGCCTCAACCACCTCCCTGAGCAACCCATTCCAGGCTCTCACCACTCTCATGCTGAGCAACTTCCTCCTCACATTCAGTCTGAACCTACCCATTTCCAGCTGTGCTCCATTCCCCCATGTCCTGTCACTCCCCGATATTCTAAAAAGTCCCTCCCCAGCTTTTTTGTAGGACCCCTTCAAGATACCGGAAGGCCACATTAAGGTCACCTCTGTCTCCTCCACACTGAACAGCCACAACTCTTTCAGTCTGTCCTCATAGCAGAGCTGCTCCAGCCCTCTTACAAGTATCTTTTAAGACACCAAAATAAGCTTTTCAGTCGAGTCTTATCCCTATCACAAAGCCACTTATGAAGGAATACACTCACTAGGTATAAAAGGTACTAGGTTTAGCATTACTGCTATGAAAATTTCCTCTTTAAAAGCATCTGCATCCTTCACTGTCCTGTCTCCTGTATGAGATCTTCTCCAATGCCTCTTTAAAACATGGACCTCATCTAAAGTTTAAGAGGGACAAGGATCTGCTGGAGAGGATCCAGCAGAGGGCTACCAGGATGATTAGGGGACAGGAGGACATGGCTTATGAGGAGAGGCTGAGGGACATGGAGCTTTTGAGTCTGGAGAAGAGAAGACTTAGAGGGGATTTGATGAATGTTTATAAGTATCTGAGGGCTGGCCAAGAGAGGGCTCTGCTCACTTGCTGCCTGGGATAAGACAAGGAGCAATGGGTGTAAGTTGCAGAAAAAGAGGTTCTGCCTCAACACAAGGGGGAACTTCTTTACTGTAAGGATCATGGAGCACTGGAACAGGCTCCCCAGAGAGGCTGTGGAGTCTCCTTCTCTGGAGCCTTTCAAGGCCTGTCTGGATGTGTTCTTCTGTGATCTGTGTTAGATAGTATTGCCCTGCTCTGGCAGGGGGGTTGGACTCGATGATCTCTTTGGGTCCCTTCCAACCCCTAACATACTGTGATCCTATGATAAAGCTAATTCTAAACAACTCAGAAGTATGTTACATACATATATGTGTACATATGTCTTAAGACACCAAAATAAGCTTTTCAGTCGAGTTTTATCTCTATCACAAAGCACTTATGAAGGAATACACTCACTAGATATAAAAGGTACTGGGTTTAGTCTTAGTGCTATGAAAATTTCCTCTTTAAAAGCATCTGCATCCTTCACTGTCCTGTCTCCTTCACGAGATCTTCTCTGTTGCCTGTACCCTGCCAAGTTGTTTTGTATAATTCAGTAATAAAGGTCAGATGTTGCCTCAGTCTAAGAAGCACAAAAATAAACGATCTGAAAGCGAAGTAATAAGAAATGTGTTTTACATTTGTAAAAAGACAGGTCAGATAGCTCCTATGAGCCCCAATCAGCTGCCCTGTATTTCTAAAACACAGAGCAGTCAGAATTTTAAAATCTGATTACAGCTTTGCCCCTGTTAAGAAAATAAAAGGGGGGGGGGGGGGGGGGGGGAGAGAAACTCGAGGAAAAAAAAAACAACACCAAACAATTCTGTCAATGATAAATTTCTGCCTGTTTTCCATATTCAATGTCACTCAAGGTTGCAAATGTATTTTGCTTTTCGAGAAGCAAGAAAAATGACAGCAAATTTCTGACATGTAACAAGTCTGCCAGGTTAGGTCTGACAAAAGTTCAGTGTTATCAAGACTATCAATCCCTCTCTGTAATGACAGGCTGTAGGCACTCCCAAAAAAAACCACAAACACCCCAACAAATAAATGTGATGTTTGCTCCTGCAATGCTTCACATTTATTTATGGAGCCAATGCTGCTACACAGAAATGTTATCCATGGAACATACTCTGGGTGAGCTTTCAATCCTGCCATGTGAAGGGGAAAATGTAAATTGAGAAAAACTCTTCATCTTCATATTAAATTTATAGACGATCTGTCTACTACACCTATGGAGGAGGACGAGTGAAATCATCTCATTGCTGTGCAGAACTACCTGAAGAGAGGTTGTAGCCAGGAACTGTGTGGCCAGCAGGACAAGGAATGTTATTCTGCTCCTGTACTCAGCACTGGTCAGGCCACACCTTGAGTTCTGTGTCCAGTTTTGGGCTACTCAATTCAAGAGAGGTGTTGACGTATTGGAGGGTGTCCAGAGGAGGGCAACAAAACTGGTGAGGGGCCTGGAGCACAGCCCTGTGAGGAGAGGCTGAGGGAGCTGGGGGTGTGCAGCCTGGAGAAGAGGAGGCTTAGGGCAGACCTCATTGCTGTCTACAACTCCCTGAAGGGAGGCTGTNATGACTTATATGTTTTTTAATAATTGTTATAATTATTTTTACTTATAATCTAACTTTAAAACCATCAACAGATACCTAACTGAATGCAAGTAATGTTCCATGTGAACCACAGGAAGATTTTTTTTTTCCCTCTTAGGGTTACAGAGCACTGGAACAGGCTGCCCAGGGAGGTTGTGGAATCTCCGCCTCTGGAGATATTCAAGACCCACCTGGATGAATTCCTATGTGGACTACCCTAGGTGATCCTGCTCTGGCAGGGGGGGTGGACTGGATGCTCTTTCAAGGTCTCTTCCAGCTCCTATCATTCTGTGAAAACAAAGGTTTTATATAAGCCCAGGTGACTTCAGGCTTTTTTCAACTAAACTACACCTTTACATGAAAGCAGAGACTGGGCAAAACATTTTTCATTGCTAATTCCAATTTTAAATCTAACAGAAGTGGCCTGCACTGTTATTAGCTCTTGAACACAGCAAACTAATGAAGGAAGAAAAAGTCTGAAGAGCAGAAGTGTATCAGGGCAAAAGTCTCCTCTGTACATGTCTGTGCCAAGCTCTTGTTGAGGGCTGCAGCTCTGCAAGGTGCTGCACACGGAGCTGAATTCAGCATCTTTAAAATCCAGCAGGGATTAAGCCTGCCCTGACAGCATGACAGGATGGACTTGCTGAAGGAGAAAGCATCTGCCCTGAGCAGGAACAAACCTGCAAGGACAGGCCACGCTTCTGAGGCAGGAAAACAATGGAGTGAATCACCATGTAATTTTGGCAACACGTTGTATGTTTAGATCTCTGGGACACAGCAGCTGCTCCACTGCCTACAGGTTCAAGTCGTTTTCAGCGTATTTTACTTCTACAACAAGTTTGCACAATGTGCCTTAACACAGAGATTCATTTTAGAGGTAGCAATGAGAATCTCCTAACTGCAGCTGGGTATTTAAAATACAGAAACCTTAGAAGAGAGGTTCATCAGCTTGCATATAAGCAACAACTTTATTTAATGCAACCACATGCAAAGTTGCCATTTCAGTGGCCAGCCTTTGGGGTTAACCTGTGCCCTGACCCATGAGCCGCTGACTTCAGCGTGTGTCAAGAGCTCGCTGGACTTGCAATAAATCACTGAAGTGGGGGAAAAGAGGTAAAATCATTCACATTACTGCAATACCAAACAGACAAAGCCCACCGTGGTGGAGAGGGGAGGCTATTTTGATTAGTTTAAAAGTGTTAGGCTAACACATCGTGCTTCAATTAGCAGTCAAAGTGATGAGAACATATTTATTTAGGAGGAAGACAGCATTTCACTAATAATCCTTCTCCCCAGTTGGGATTTTCTCCTGAAGACTATAAGGAAGGCAGTCTGCTTTCAGGACTCTAAATGTTAAGTATTTTTATCTAAGAAAGATTTGATTATGCTCTCTAACAGGCACTGGCAGCTTATGTTGACTTTAATAGCAATTGAGAGATGCAAATTCCCAACTCAATAAATACACAGAGTACTCTGTCCAGTTCTGGGTTCCCCAGAGGACATAGAACTGTTGAAGAGGGTAAAGAAAAGGGCTACAAAGATGATTAAGGGACACAAACATTTTAAGAAGAAAGGCTAAGGGGGAGATCATATCAGTGCTTACTTCAAGGATGGGTGTCAGGAGAATGGGACCTGTCTTTTTTCAGCGGTGCCCAGTAACAGGACAAGAGGTAACAGGCACAAACGTGAATGTAGGGAGTTACATCTAAGCATGAGGAGGTACTCAGAGTAACTGAAACAACCAGGTTAGAAGAAACCTCCAAAGATCACCCAGCCCTATCCAATCTACTAGACTCACGTACCTCATCCAGTCTTTTCTTGAACATCTGCCAAGACAGTGACTCCACCACCTCCCTGGGCAGCCCATTCCAATGCCAATCACACTCTTCATTACTCTGGGAATAGTGGAGTCCTGGACAAGACTCCCTAGAGAGGTGGTGGAGTCTCCTTCTCTGGAGTCATTCCAAACCCACCTGGATGCCATCCTGCATGACTTGCTCTAGGTGAACCTGCTCTGGGAGGGTGGTTGGACTAGATGATCTCCAGAGCCTTCCAACACTTCCTATTCTGTGATTCTGTAATACTTTTACATACAAACCCCTCCTAATGGTCTGAATCAAAGCCCCAATACAGTTTATATGCAGCATAAATGCAGCTCTAAGTGTACCTTACTATACCTGAATGCCTGGTATGGATTCAAAGCAGTATGTATGCAACTGTAGTACAATTTGCTTTTCCAAGGAGGTTTTTATGGACAAGTATCTGCAAGTCATAATGCACACTGAACAACTTCTTGTAGATATAAAGAAATCAAATCAAAATCTTTTATAAGTACTAAAGACCCAGGGAATATGTAGCTCCTTAACTTAGGGCTTTAGACACTGGTTTTTTTCCAATTATAGTCCATATGGTCTGCAACCAAAACCATATGTCTAAAAAAGGCTGAAACCTGAGGAAGCCGATTTGAACTTTAAAGGCCACTGAGTGCTATGATGCAGTTAGTTGACACTAATGCACATGCACATACAGCAGAGCAGCGTTGCACGTAAATACACTGCGATGAGCAAACACACTGGACAGGCTGGCAGGCACCAAGGCACGCCCAGGAGACTGCATTTGTCTTTGCCTTCGTTTTGTGCAAGAGCTTTGTAACAGTCGCCTTTGAGCAGTAATTGTCTCTAAAACATAAATTACACCCATCACTTCCAGTGCTAACCATAAATTATCTGCCTGAATAGAAAACAAAGCTGCTCATTCTGATAGTCAAGCGCAGTCCTACAGGTGTATCGATTAAGCACTCTTAAAGCTTTATTAGGTTTTCTTCCTCCACAAAGTCAATAACAGGATGAATATTTCTTCAGTTGCTGTTATGAAGTATAGTAAATCTGAGCTGTCATTAACTAGCATCTGATTAGTGGAGCAAACTTATCTCAGAGTTTGGCACAGGCTCGTTGTGCGTGAACTCCCAGGAGACCCCCATCACTGCCACTGCCTCCACCGGCAGCTGGAGGACTTGTGCTTTTAACAGGTTATCACCTCCTCTTGCTCTTTCCCCCCCCTTTTTTCCTCTCTCTGTCACGCTCTCGCTCTCCGCCTGCCGCTCTCTGCCGCGCGCGCTCTGGCTCGCTCTCTGCCGGCGCGTGCTCGCTCTCTCTGCCTCTCTGCCGCGCGCTCGCTCGCTCTCGCTCGCTCTCCGTCTCGCTCTCGCTCGCTCTCCGTCTCGCTCGCTCTCCGTCTCTCGCCCTCTCTCTCCGTCGCTCGCTCTCCGTCTCTCTCCGTCGCTCGCTCTCCGTCTCTCGCCCTCTCTCTCTCCGTCTCTCGCCCTCTCTCTCTCTCTCACTCTCTCGCTCCGTCGCTCTCTCTCTCACTCTCTCCGTCGCTCGCTCTCTCACTCTCACTCTCCCTCTGTCGCTCGCTCGCTCTCTCTCACTCTCTCTCTCCCTCTGTCGCTCGCTCGCTCTCTCTCTCTCCCTCTGTCGCTCGCTCGCTCTCTCTCACTCTCTCTCTCCCTGTGTCGCTCGCTCGCTCTCTCTCTCTCTCCCCCTCTGTCGCTCGCTCTCTCTCTCTCTCCCTCCCTCCCTCTGTCGCTCGCTCGCTCTCTCTCTCCCTCTGTCGCTCTCTCGCTCTTTGTCGCTTGCTCTGTCGCTCTCTGTCACCTCTCTCTGCCGCTCTCTCTGTGCCTCCGTCAGCTCTCTCTGCCGCTGTGTCCGCGCCGCTCGCGCCGCCCCTGTCGCGTGCGCGCCCTCTCCCTGTCTCGCTCTGTCTCTGTCTCGCGCTCCCTGTCTCGCTCTCTCTGTCTCTCAGTGTCGCTCTGTGTCTCAGTCTCGCTCCCTCTCATTAAGTGCTGCTTTCCTTCCTCTCTATCCCCATGTCACAGAGAACGTCAGCGTGTGCAACCTGTGCTCCCTCAGGATGTGCCCGCTGCCGTCGTTTGCTTCCTTACCGGGGCACCAAAAAAATGTCAATTTGATGAGGCTTAGGTGCAAACCCAAAACACAGACAAAGCCCTTTCTTAAACGTACTTCACTGGTATTATTTTTTCCTAAAAATCACCATCTGAGGAAACAACCAAACAGATTCATCCATCATTTGGACTTGCTTACACTAAGAATAACTCCTCTGAAGTCAGAGTATAGTTCTATAGAGCAGGGGAGAAAGGCTCAAAGTTTAAATAGGTGAAACAACAAACTCTTGAACCCCAAGATGCTGGCAAGCACTGCTGTGTTAGACTGGATCCAGATCGTCTGCAATAGCTGAGGGCACTCGGTTCCCTGCTGCAGGTACAGAGATGGCCTCTTCCACCTCAAACTCTCCTCCTCTTGCTCTTTGCTAACTAAAGACTTGGCTACGTTCTGAGAATCATCATGTAAAAGTCCCTTTAAAACCTCTGTGGTTTTAAGTGGGACCTAGAATCCCTCAAACTACCACAACTGGCTATGGCATTTCCCCAAGATGACTCTTGTAATGACAGGATGAGCAGTAATGGGTTTAAACTGGCAGAAGAGAGATTCTAACTAGATGTTAGGAAAGGGCTCTTTACACTGAGGGTGGTGAGACAGTGGCACAGGTTGCCCAGGGAGGTTGTGGATGCTCCCTCCCTGGAGGTGTTCCAAGGCTACGCCCTTGAGCAACCTGTTCTAGAGGGAGGTGTCCCTGCCTATGGCAGGAGGTTGGAACTGGAAGATCTTTGAGGTCCCTTCCAACATAAACCATTCTATGATTCCATATACACACAGCAGCTCTTTCACCCACCCCCCACCCCGCCTTCTTTATACTCCTAATATTCTGAGCATCAGTAAGATTTTGCAACAAACCACAGCTAAACTGTCTAGGGAAAAAAATATCAGCTTTGATTTTACTTTTTTCATCCTCTTCAGCATTCTCTGTCAAACAGGAACAACCATTTCCTAAAAGCAAAATGCAGGTCTCTAGACATGTGGAGATGTGATGCTGAGGGATGTAGTTCAATGGTAGACTTGGCAGTGTTGAGTTAACAGTTGGACTCAATGACCTTTGAGGTCTCTTCCAAGCAAAACAATCCTATGATTCTATGATTTACTGTTTTCAGATCTGCATAAAAGCTGCCCAAAACCGTAAGTTTTTGAATGCAGGTCCTACTTGTAATCACAGAATAGTCTGGGCTGAAAGAGACCAGACTAAATGGTTCTATAATTCTGTGGCTTTAAATCACACACGGATTTTGGTTTCTACACCAACAAAAAAATAACTGAAATGGGGAAGGGGGAAAAAAAAAAGGCAAATCTACCACAGTACAATAAAGTCCTATAATAGCAGTCATCTTAAAAGAGCATTTTGCCAGACAAGGTATGAATAATGCAACTAAACATCCCAGAACATCTGAATTAAGGAACAACAGACTAACGGATGCTAATTGGCAGTGATTGGAGATGATTGTGGAGTACGGCTGGAGCTATGATTACAGAGTTTATGCATCTAGCCCAAACCTCAAGTACTGCTGCTGCAATTAAAGATATTTTATCAAATTAGACAAGTGTTTGCCTTTGCCTGCTCTGATTGTTATGAGCAAAACATAAAAGAAAGCATCGTTTGCTGTGCTGCAGCTTGCCTTAGATCAGAGCTCAGCTGAGATGGATTTCTTTCTGCTTTGACTTTTTATGCCACCAAATGGAGCCTTTTTTAGAAAGAATTCAGGCCTCCACAGTGACATCCTTAAAAGCCCTTGCTTTTGTCTGAAAGTGCTTTTGCCCTAAAAATGCATTCCCTTTGCAGCGTATCTAACTCCCAGCACCAACAAGCATGGTTATGCACACACAAACGAGAGAAGGCTTTGAACTCCCAAAGTTTGATTTCACAATGCAAGCCCTTATATATTTTGCAAGCAGGTAAACACTCTTTCAAGATCATTTCCAGAGCAGGGATTATTAGCAAGACTTCAGAACTCCTAGCAACTGGATTTCTTTTATGCTTTGAATGCTCAGTCCCAAGCACCAGCTGCAAGCGCATGCAACGTGCTTGACTCCCGCTGAGCCAAACCCTGGGGCCTAAAAAGGCGTCCCCAAGGTGCACTCTCAACCTAGGATAGGCTTGTACCTTGCAGCCTTCTGCTTTCCTGGGTGAGAAAACCCACAGAAGATATCAGCCATTTGGTCACACTAAGGCTGGCTCTCAGTATCTTGGATCCTTCCCAACAGTCTGTCCAACTTTCCTCTCTTGCTCCTATATCTCAAGAAAACTGGGACGTGCAGAGCTTCTGCTTTTATTCCAGCTTCCCAAGATCTCCTCTACTTCAGGTCATCAGAAGCAAATTGAAAGAGGGTATAGGAAAAAAACAAACATCTGTCTTAGGTTGTTTCTAAGGGCATGACATTTACAGTCCTTAGGATTCAGTTTTATTAATCTCCATGAGAACTACTTGCTTCCATATTATTATATATATACAAAAATAAATATCAAGACTATGCATAATTATGGAGGTTGTCAGGCCAAGATAGCTGGAGAGTGATAGTCAGGGTATACAGCCATAAATAAGAAGGATATAGAACTGTTGGAGTGAATCCAGAGGAGGCCACAAAGATGATCAGAGAGCTGCAGCAGCTCTGCTATGAGGACAGGCTACAGGAGTTGGGGGTCTTCAGCCTGCAGAAGAGAAGGCTTTGAGGAGACCTTGGAGTGGCCTTCCAGTATCTGAAGGGAACCTACAGGAAGGCTGGGGAGGGACTATTAACAAGGTCTTGTAATGACAGGATGAGGAGTAATAGGTTTAAACTGGCATGATGGAGATTGAAGCTGGAGGTTAGGAAGAAGTTCTTTGGAGTGAGGATGGTGAAATACTGGCACAGGTTGCCCAGGAAGGTTGTGGATGCCCCCTCTCTGGAGGTGTTCAAGGCCAGATTGGATGAGGCCTTGAGCAACCTGTTCTAGTGGGAGGTGTCCTTGTCTATGGCAGGGGGGTTGGAACTCGATGATCTTTGAGGTCCCTTCCAACCTAAACCATTCTATAATCTGAGGGCATCCAGGGGTTAGCTAATGCCAGCATCTTCACAACTAAATACAAGATGGGAAATATAGAGCATTTGGCATCGAAAGAGAACAGCAAGGAAACAGGGGTGGCACCTCCTGTATTTTGCTCAAGCTATAATTTAAGGAGATTTAAGATATAATATTAAGAGATTTAAGATGTCATGTCCCACTAAGAGCACTGCAATAGTCCAACACACAAATTACACAAGCAGAGACAAACACAGAACTGTGGGTTGCTGATTGCTCGCAGACTCACCAGCATAGAAGGTGAACCAACAGTTTCAAGCAGAAATAAATGGACTTGCTTCAGGTAAAATCACTAACAGATTTCACCAATTGAGAGGTGCCATAATTTGGTACTCATGTGCAGCAAGGGATGTTTAAAAGCTCTGCTGTACTATTACTTGAAGATAACACTGGATAGCAGAAGTTTGAACAGGGCAAGCTCCAGCCAGCAGGATGCAGGAGCACTGCAAGAACAGCTTATTTGTAATTGGCTTCCAAATACTCATGTAAAGGAAACTCACAGTTTTAGCTTCACATTGAAAAAGAGACAACAAAGCGAAGTGCAGGATAAAGACGAGTTTTTTTCCAGCTTTGTCTCTTTCTCTGCCTTTATTCTGTGCTCAGAAAAAGAACAGATCAATCTAAGCAAGGGTTTGTGGCTCCTTTCCCTGGAAACATATCTTGAATCCAAGAGTGTCCTCACTTCCTCTGCAATGCTATGGAAAAGGGACACTCCACAGTCCACTTTGGTACACCAATTCACACTGGGGCAAGCTCTCACCTGATACAAAACTTGATCTGATGTCATGTCAGCAGTGTGGCCAAAACCAGAAGTGCAGAGCAATTGGGGCTGCCAAGGGAAGAGTTGGGGAACAGAGAGCCTGTAAAACCAACCTGCCTGGCAACAGCTCCCAGTATGTGCTCAAAGCACAGGTCCAGAAGCTGCTACTTACATACAAGCAGGCTGGTTGCTTGTATGTTAATAGCATCTTAAATGTCAGGGCACTCCTATTGCAACAAGCCATTTCCTTACAAACTGCTCTATTTCAGGATGATCAGAGGGCTGGAGCACCTCTCCTATGAGGACAGAATGAAAGAGTTGGGGCTGTTCAGTCTGGAGGGGAGAAGGCTTTGAGGTGACCTTACTGTTGCCTTCCAATATCTGAAGGGGACTTACAAAAAATCTTGGGAGGGACTTTTTAGGATGTTGGGTAGTGATAGGACTGGGGGGAATGGAGCAAAGGTAGAAATGGGTAGATTCAGCCTGGATGTTAGGAAGAAGTTCCTCAGCATGAGTGTGGTGAGACCCTGGAACAGGTTGCTCAGGGAGGTGATGGAAGACCCATCCCTAAAGGTCTAGACAGCCTGATCAAGTGTGAAGTGTCCCTGGCCACAGCAGAGGGGTTGGAACTAGATGATCCTCGTGGTCCCTTCCAACCCTGACTGGTTCTGTAATTCTGTGATTCATACTACTGTTAACCCAGGACTAAGCACATGAGCAAATCAGTTCATTTTTCACACAAACAGTGAAACCCTTTTTCCCCTCCAAACTAGTACATACTGAAACAAATGTAGAAGATTTCTCAGCAAAGAGAAGCTCAGCTTCTGGTTTAGAATTGGAATTCATTGTTGAGATTTAAAATGAAGATACTTTTTCTTTATCTCCCCCCCCTCCAATAGTTGTCCTTGCCAGTCAATGTCAATTACCAGTAGAACAGACTCATCAACATAGCCTGGGATTAGATCAAACGGCAACAAACAGCACACCTCTGCTGCTGACTTGAAGGAGTTAACTTCTCCTTTCTTCCTATGTCCTTCTGAATATTCTCCCCCATCTTTTGTTTTCCACTTCTAGAAGATCTTCCCAAGAGTTACGTGGGCAGAATTACTCACTGCCCTGACAAGAATCCTGTGCTAACTACAAAGTCATCTCACTTTCTACCACAGAAAATAACTTTGCTGCAGTCATTCCCCGCAAGGCTGAAACAAGACCACACAATCAGGTCACTCATTTACGGAAGACCTAAGCGAGAGCTCATTGTTTGGGTTACACAGACAACCAGTCTTGGTTGCCAAGGGCAAAGGAACCCACAGGGGAACAAAAAATAGGGGGAAAAAATTAAACCTTTATCAGTTTAATTTGCAAAGAAACCCAAGGGAAGTCATTATTCCCAGAGACCTCATTGCCTAATTTGTCTTCCAAGTTCTTCCAGCTCACCTGACACCAATGGGTGCTTGCTAACTATTGCTTATTGTGACTGCAGGGCAGGTTTGCTAAGGAGCATGCCCAAAAAGCAGCTCAGTGAGATGGAGCTGGTGGGTGCTTCAGAAAGACAGCTTCTCCAGTTAGTACTAAACAGGAGCTAAATCTTTCAAGAGAGGTCTCTATCCTCCTCAGCAGAAATAGCAGTGAGGTGAGCATGCTCCAGCTGGAAGGGCATTCCCACGAAGGAATTCAAGCAGGACACTTGAACTTGGATATGGAGTTAGATCAAGCTCGAAAAAGAGATGCACAAATCATTAACTCACAGATACTTTTTACCAGTGACAAGCTAGAAGCAAAGGCCTGAAGAAGATTTTCTTTTTCCACTTAACCATGAGGAGCAGAGAACAGCTGTGATTTCTCGGGGCTTTTCCTAGCAGAACAGCACAGAAGTTTCCTTTAAAACAAAGACATCAGGCTCGGGGTGATGGTGGAAGGCAGACGCTGCAGAAAGAACCATTTGGCACAAAGCTAACTCGGCCTGACACCAGCATTTGAACCTGGGACCTTCGCTGCTTCCGCGAGCACATCTGTTCACCACGTGCAGCCACCCTCGTTAGCAGAGGTAACAGACAGTTTTACAGCCTGGGAGTTCTGCTTATAAAAACATGTGAGCTCAAGGTTTTTATCCTGTCAAATGTCAGAGGTGATCACAGGCAGAAATTAGAGGGCTGAAATTGTTCATCTTGCATCGCTAAAACCGATTCATAGCGCAGCCAGGAAAAGCCACTTTTATGTAACCCAAACTTTCTACTCTGCTTCCCAAAACAAACTAGATTTGCCTTTTAAATCTCTCTGGGATGTCAAGCATCTGGTTTTGATGAAATGGCATACCCAGTTTTATTTTTTTTTTCCCCAAGGGATATAACCAAAAAAGAAATCTGCATTTGTGTTTGCAGCAAGGCGCCAGCAAGATGGCATAAAGAACATGAAGCTTCAAAGCTACCGCGTCAGTTGGCCTTCTCAAAGAGGATGATTTTACACTTCAGAACATGCATTCCTCAAGCCCTCTCTCTGCAAGCAGCAGGCTGCCTTTATGTTTCTCACTGTTAACAAAGGGGATACCACTGCAAAACCTCGAACACCATCACGCTCCTATAAAGTGACAGGATCACAGGATGTTAGGGGTTAGAGGGGACCGCTGGAGATCTTCAGGTCCAAGCCCTCTGCAAGAGCAGGACCATAGAATCTAGCACAGGTCACACAGGAATGCATCCAGACAGGCCTTGAAAGTCTCCAGAGAAGGAGACTCCACAACCTCCCTGGGCAGCCTGTTCCAGTGCTCTGTGACCCTTACAGTAAAGAAGTTCCTCATGTTGAGGTGAAATTTTCTGTGTTGTAGTTGACATCCATTGTCCCCTTGTCCTATCACAGGGCACAAGTGAGCAGAGGCTTTCCCTGTCCCTTCCTTCTTGACATCCAGCCCTCAGATATTTATAGCCATTTATTAAATTCCCTCTCAGCCTTCTCCTCTCCAGGCTAAAAAGCCCTGGCTCTTTCAGCCTTTCCTCATAAAGCAGTGATCCATTCCCCTCATCATCCCTATAGCTGCCCTCCATTGGACTCCTAAGTAGTCTCCCTAGGTCCCTCCCCAGGAGGGACTCTCCCTGTCCCTCCTGAACTGCTGGGTTTAGGATAGCCAACAATACCTTTTGAGCAGCAGTGAAGAATTAAAAGTAATGGTCTTAAGCAGAACATGCATTAGAAACAAGTTCAAAATTCCTAAGTTCATAGAATCAACCAGGTTGGAAGAGACCTCCAAGATCATCCAGTCCAACCTAGCACCCAGCCCTATCCAGTCAACTAGACCATGGCACTAAGTGCCTCTAATTTGTTCACTAAGGTTTTACAGCACTCCACCTCATACATTAATTACTCTCTTTCATATTCCTGGAGATGTCCAATAAATTAAAAACAGACATCAAAAGGTGAACAGTATTATCACAGAATGCTTCAGGTTGGAAGGGACTCCAAAGCTCGTCCAGTTCCAACCCCCCTCCATAGGCAGGGACACCTCCCACTAGAACAGGTTGCTCAGGGTCTCATTCAACCTGGCCTTGAACACCTCCAGGGAGGTTGTGGGAGCACAGAATTGCAGAATGTGATCTTCAATCACATTCTGTGATTCTATGCTTCCATAACCTCCCTGGGCAACCCCTGCCAGTGTCTCACCACCCTCCCTATAAAGAACTTCTTCTTAACATCCAGTTTCAATCTCCCCTCTGGCAGTTTAAACCCATTACTCCTCATCCTGTCATTACAAGACCTTGTAAATAGTTCCTCACTATTTAGAGGGCAGAAAAACCCAAATGTGGCCATTGTAGCTGTGTGGAAGTCAATATGTACCCACCCAGCACTTGTGTGCAGCACATGTAACTCAGGCAAAGACAAATATATTCCACAGGCACACACATTGTTTGAAGCCTGAGTCCTGTATTCAGAAGAGCGAGGAAATAAATCAATAAATATGTTTACCTTGATCTTTTAGTTGGCTCTTACAGAACGCTCAGAGTGTCTAATTTAACCAAGCCTCTTCAAATCAAACGCTGCTGGCTCTTCAGCATGTGGGGAAACAGTTGTACAATGCACATCAGAAGAATCCAAGGTTGAACAGCCTGGTCTGAACATCTCCCAGACTGGAGAGAGTGCTGTTTGAAGCCAAGACCTTTCTTACTACGTGCATAAGCCTCTCCTAAGCGTGAGCATCCAGGCAGGAGAGCGGCGGCGCTGGGGCCGTGGGTCAATGCCAGTTCACAGCTCACGCTTCCACGTTTGGAATTTCACCCTTCGGTTCCAATCAAGAACTAAATTCCTCACACTCAAGCCAGGCTAATTACTTTTTTTTGCATGGCAGAGACAGCCAAATCCGTTCTGACGCAGAAAAGGGAAGTGTGATCTATGAGCAAAGCACACATACCGCAATGTTCTGGATGGCTCTAAAACCCAGCCAGAACCATACGCCGCTCCTCGCGTCACAGCTGTTGCCACCAGTTACCACCTAATGCTGCCGGAGAGACTGCAGAGATAGCATGTTCAAAGGGAAGGGCAAAGACTCTGGTAACTCAGATCCCACACTGCTGTTACTGATGGCAACAGTGGATAGAAAACATAGAATCAACCAGGTTGGAAGAGACCTCCAAGATCATCCAGTTCAACCTAGCACCCAGCCCTGTCCAATCAACCAGACCGTGGCACTAAGTGCCTCATCCAGGCTTTTCTTCAACACCTCCAGGGATGGCAACTCCACCACCTCCCTGGGCAACCCATTCCAATGGCAAATGGCTGATGAAGAGCTCAACACGAGCCAACCCTCTGCTGGGCTGCAGCAAGAGTAGTGTGGCCAGGAGGGCAAGGGAGGGGATTCTGCACTTTTACTCTGCACTCAGAGCCCACTTGGAGTGCTGTGTGCAGTTCTGGAGCCCTCAACAAAAGGACAACATGGAACTGTTTGAGCCAGTCCAGAGGAAAGCCACAAAGATGCTTACAGGGCTGCAGCAGCTTTGCTATGAGGACAGGCTGAGAGTTGAGACTCATCAGCCTGGCGAAGAGAATGCTTCAAGACCTTGTAGTAGCCTTCCAATATCTGAAGAGGGGTATAGGAAGGCTGGAGAGGGACTATTGACAAGGTCTTGTCACCTTCCCACTATTACAGGGGGTTTAGTGAAACATTCTGTGGTGACAGCTCCTGAAGCCTGAAAAGACCCAGTCCCAGCACACACCACTGCCAGGTCTGTGCCAGCTTCACACAGTCAGCAAGAGGTCCTCAGCGTGTAGTTACCCAGGTCCAGGTGACAGTCTCTGGTTTTGTGCCAGTATAGACAAACATTCAGTAGAAACAAGATGATGACAGGACAGCTGCAGCTCAGAGAGGAGAGATGTCAGAAAAGACAGCCAAGCAGAGAGGAGCTCATGGAGAAATGGGCTCATTTTTTGTCACTTCTGTCCTTCTGGCTGCGTAGCCTTTCCGCAGAAGTGGCATTCCAGAAACCTCAAAGTGCTACACCAGAAGAGCCTTCCAATGCTTCTGGATGAAAAGCAATACTTAAAAGATACCTGTGCCTGATCCAATATGATATGAGAACATTAGCACTCAGAGGTGGCCCTGGCTCTCCTGACATGCAGAGATCCAGTAGGAAAGCTCACAAACCGCATTTCAGATGCTTGGGCATTTCCGACTACCACACACCTCTGAAAGAGACATTTTGAAATGTGTCTTCTTTCCTCTGTTTTTTACTCTTTAAGAGATCATTGTCTGCAGTTCCTCTTGTGTGCTGTCAGAGGGACCAAGAGATATCTCTTCTAGGAAGAAAGTCTCTGGTTTGAGAGAAGATTATCAATTCCAGTGAGGCCAACATTTCAGCTGTGTTATTAGCTGGTCCCTTAAACCTGCAGCACAGAGAAGCAACATTCCCCTGTAAGATAGATCTGATCCTTAACGTGCAATAACCTTCTTCATCCCCAGGTGAAACTTCTTCACCAAGTGCAAAACAGTTCAAAGCTTTATTATTATTTTTTCTCCTTATTTCATTCTCCCATACCTCAGCAGCCATCCACTTCTGATGGAGTTACAAACTGGTCAACCATAGTTTTGTGGAGTTTGCTCCCTCAAATACAGAAGTATAATTATCATAGAATCAGTCAGGGTTGGAAGGGACCACAAGGATCAGCCAGTTCCAACCCCCTTGCCATGGGCAGGGACACCCTACCCTAGAGCAGGCTGCCCACAGCCTCATCCAGCCTGGCCTTAAACACCTCCAGCCATGGGACCTCAACCACCTCCCTGGGCAACCCCGTCCAGGCTCTCACCACTCTCATGCTGAACAACTTCCTCCTCACCTCCAGCCTGAATCTCCCCACCTCCAGCTTTGCTCCATTCCCCCGAGTTCTGTCACTCCCTGAGAGCCCAAAAGTCCCTCCTCAGCAATTTTGTAGGCCCCCTTCAGATACTGGAAGGCCACAAGAAGGTCACCTCAGAGCCTTCCCTTCTCCAGACTCCAGCTCCAATTCTTTCAGTCTCTCCTCATAGCAGAGCTGCTCCAGCCCTCTGAGCATCCTCATGGCCCTTCTCTGGACATGCTGCAGCATCTCCACATCCTTCTTGTAATAAGGGCTCCAGAAGTGGATTCAGTACTGCAGGTGGGGTCTCAGCAGGGTGGAGTAGAGGGGGAGAATCACCTCCTGTGATATAAGGTGTGTGTGTGGTGGGGGGAGGGAATAAAATTACAAATTCTACCAAGGTCATTAATGTGCAAAATGCAAATTGTCTCCCATTTGTCAGAGACCCTGGGGAAGCCTAGAGATAATTGAAATGATAGATGAACAGAGGAGACTAACTGCTAATGGTCTGTACATCAATGAATCAATGTCACATTTATGAAGGGCTTTGGGAAATTATTTTAAATGCTTCATCTATAGCTGAAGTTTAGCCTACTTTTTTTATTTTCTTTTTAATGTTGAAAAATCAATGATAAGGTTGGGTTTATAGTTACACAAGTGTAAATTAAGGCTCTACAGCAAGAGATTGAAAAACTACTTATATTTGTGCCAGAAATGGCCACATTTCTCCTTTACCAAGGATTATGTTCTAATTAAGAACAATATGTATTTGAAATAATCAAATATCGGACCAGACCTCACACTCAAAGCTTTTAAACTCATCTCTTTTCCTCTGCATCTCATTCCCTCTGGGATGTGAAGTGGTTGGAAAGCCAGAGAATATATATGCACATTGAGTCTCACTCAGTCTTACTCATTTTCTTCATATTTTCAGTTATAAACTGCAGCTTTTAGAGCAGGGACTATTTTCAGACGTATTTGTGGGTCAGCAGGCAAATAGGGAACCGAGAAAGACAAACCAGATATGCTTAGAATGATAGAATCGGCTGGGTTGGAAAGTACTGCCAAAGGTCATCTAGTCCAACCCTCTCTGCAGTCAGCAGGAGCATCCTCCACTAGCTCAGGTTGCTCAAAGCCCTGTCAAGCCTCACCTTGAGTACCTCCAGGGATGGGGTTCCAACTACCTCCCCAGGCAACCTCTTCCAGTGTTCCACTGCCCTCATGGTGCAGAACTTGTTCCTAACATCCAACCTACATCTGCTTTTCTCTAGTTTTAATCCATTGCCCCTTTGTGCTAGTGTGAAGCTAGCTAGAATGTTTTGGTGAGAAGAACTAAATCACAGGCTGTGAGAGAAACAGTGCTGATGTCTACTTTCCTCATAGGCTTGCTGAGATGTATAAGAACAAGAATCCAAACACAGATAAGGCACTTTTGTTTGGGAGCTCTGAGCTGCATTTCTCTCTCCAGCTTCTCTGCCATCTCTCTGATATTACTCCACTTTGCTTCCTAACCCCCTGGCCGAACCTCCATTCTTTCTTGGGACTGGGGTAAGGTTGAGAAGGGTGAGAGAAGGTGGAAGGGTTGTTGGGAGCCCCTCCTGGGGACTCAGGTTTCTGGGAGGGCTGTTGTGTGTCTGTATTACCTTTTACCTTGTCTATTTCTGTCTATAACTGTACACACTGTAAATATCTGCTTGTATATTGTGCTAGCTGTAAATATAAGCTTCATTCAAATTTCCAGAGCCAGCTGAGTCTAGTCTGGGTGATTTCCAAAGTGTGGGGGGGTGGGGAACACCCAAACCATCACACCCTTGTTCTCTCACTTCAGAACTTTGTAAACAGTCTCTCTCCAACCTTGTTGGCCCACTTCAGGTACTAGAAGGCTGCTATTAGGTCTCCCTGGAGCCTTCTCTTTTCAAGCAAAATGAAATTTGATCTACCTTTGGTGCAGTTGAACACCACCACTATCACCACCCCAACACACACAGCATATTTCTACTTTGAATGAGGGGATACTACAAACAAAACTACTGAGTCTTCTCTCTGCTGTGTAGGGGTCATGGCACATCAGTTAGTGACAGTGAGGACAAAGCATAACATTTCAAGCCATTAGATCTGCAAATATTTTGGAGAGGGAGATCAGTTTAGAGGGATTCTCTTCTATTATTTTTAATGGTGTTCTCTCTCAGTATTTTTCTGCTTGCCACACAACAGGAAGGACTTGAAGGGAATGCCAGTGGGACAGATATAGATAGATATATATAAAGCTTATTCTAGCAAAATAAGTAAATCAAAACCCCCAACTACCCCATGCCATTTAAGTGGCTGATAACAGTATGCTGGAACAAGCAGCATCACTACAAAGCCCACCTGAATTAAGCCCTTCTCCATTCTTGCTCTCATTGAATGAAACCACCTGGAGGGCTAGGGAGAAGAGGTGAGTTTGTAATGAAAGGTCTGCAGAATTGAGAGAGATTTGCTTCATCCAAAACCAGTACCACAATTGCTCAGCTTATGGAAACATGGACTAATCTGGAAATTACATCTGGATTTCCCCAGAGTATCTAAGCACACAGCTGATTCTCCTATTATAGGATTTGGCATTAGAAGCAAGCAAGGATCTCAGGAAAACATCAGTCTGAGAGGAAACTTTGCTGCTGTTTGAGAAAAGACAACACATGTGCATTGCAGGTAAAAAGTTCACACTAAGTTTTCTGCTCATTACAGTTTACAATCACAAACACTTACCAACTGGTGACTAGAAAAGGGCACAAGAGTCTTCCCTCCCTCAGAGCTGCCCTTTTTTTTCCTGCAGCCTCCCCAAAAAAGTTGCACAGAGAAGAGAGAAAAAAAAAACATCTCTCTCAAGAGTAAAAGCTCCAAGAAGGAAACAAACTTGAGCTTTACAGAAATCAAGCCATTTCTTGGAGCATCTCAGCTCTGCGGCTTTCCATCTGTGCTGAATTTCCACCTGGGGCTTCACAGAGGCACTACAGGAGCTAAAACCCCAGACTTACAGATTTTCAAGGGAACATTAACTCTCCAGCACCATGGACTCCAGGGCTAGGTAATTGAGAAAGGACTATCAGCCTGTCATTTCACCTTGCAGACGTACCAAGTAATGGCTCTTTGCCTCAGTGCTGCCTCTCTGCGCTGCTGTTGTTGTAACTTCCTAAGTAGCCAATTAACAAAACATTTTGTTCCCTCATTTGCCGAAGTGCATTTGCTCTGCTAGATCTTAATTCTTCTGAATGAAATAAGAGCAAGATCATTTACATGAGTTAATGATACAGCACAAGTTAACTGATCAGCTACTCTGCATCAGGAGATATCAATTTACAGGGACCAATTTCTACACAGCCTTTCAGGGAGAGAACTGTTTGCAATACCAGAGGCCCAACGAGTTCTGTCATCGTTAGTTTTTGCTGTTTTACAGATGTGTCTCTCTCAAAGTCCTAAGTGATAGCAAATTACCTGCCACTGACAACCTAATGCAGCCACAGTGGAAGGTACAAGTGCCTCTCTGGTGACAAGTTTTGCTTTCTGGATGAAATTCCCCCCCCCGCCCTCCCTTAATTGAGCCACGCTACTATCACTAGCAAAGTCTTACCGAAACCCTGGGAGAAATTTGCCTCCTTGTAGAGTGAGCTTTCCTCGTGTCACATCCTCTACCTCCTCCTCATTTCATTAATATTTTGAGTTACACCTACTACAAACTGTTCCATTTCAAATCCTCATTATGGAAATAGTGCAAACCCAGAAGATGTCACAGCTGTTTCTTTTACAGCTCTCCTTTTTCTCGTAGCGACATTCCGATGGCAGAATAATTTAGGCAGTAATTTAATCACAGGGTTTAGAAGGTCCAGCAAATGTTACATTTACATAATGTCACTCTTTCAGCAGATAATTTGGTCCTTTGCGTGTGTTAAAAGACGACATGGCTTGTTAAGATCATCTGAGTACATCTAACCCAACAGATGAATGGCTGGTTTGTTAAGCTGCCATATAGTTCTCATTTTCCTAAGGATGATTAGAGATTTCTATTTAGAGTAAATTCAAGAGCACCTCCATTCCATCAGAGCCACAAAGCAAAACGGTTATTAAACCTCAGAGGCTGGAAAGCTCCATAAAATGGTCATAAGCCCTTGCTACACAGTAAATACCCAAACTTTGCTTCTATAAATCACAGATCCTTAGAGGTTGGAAGTGATCTCCAGAGATCAAGTCCAACCACCCTGCCAAGCAGGATCACCTGGGGTGGTTCACACAGGAATGCATCCAGGTGGGTTTTGAAAGCCTCCAGAAAAGGAGACTCCACAACCTCTCTGGGAAGCCTGCTGTCAGTTTGAGCAAAGCTGTAGGCTCAACTCTGTTAAGCAGCTTCTTGGTAAATCAGAGAACAGCTGACAAGAAGCTCAGATAACCGAATTTTCACCATTGATTTCCCATCACAGGATGTTAGGGGTTGGAAGGGACCTCCATAGATCACAGTATCACAGTATCACACAGTATCACAGTATCACCAAGGTTGGAAGAGACCTCACAGATCATCAAGTCCAACCCTTTACCACAGAGCTCAAGGCTAGACCATGGCACCAAGTGCCACGTCCAATCCTGCCTTGAACAGCTCCAGGGATGGCAACTCCACCACCTCCCTGGGCAGCCCATTCCAGTGTCCAATGACTCTCTCAGTGAAGAACTTTCTCCTCACCTCGAGCCTAAACTTCCCCTGGCGCAGCCTGAGGCTGTGTCCTCTCGTTCTGGCGCTGGCCACCTGAGAGAAGAGAGCAACCTCCTCCTGGCTACAACCACCCCTCAGGTAGTTGTAGACAGCAATAAGGTCTCCCCTGAGCCTCCTCTTCTCCAGGCTAAACAATCCCAGCTCCCTCAGCCTCTCCTCGTAGGGCTGTGCTCGAGGCCTCTCACCAGCCTCGTTGCCCTTCTCTGGACACGCTCAAGCATCTCAATGTCCCTCTTAAACTGGGGGGCCCAGAACTGGACACAGTACTCAAGGTGTGGTCTAACCAGTGCAGAGTACAGGGGCAGAATGACCTCCCTGCTCCTGCTGACCACACCATTCCTGATGCAGGCCAGGATGCCACTGGCTCTCTTGGCCACCTGGGCACACTGCTGGCTCATGATTGAGTCCAGCCACCCTGCCAGAGCAGGACCATAGAATCTAAACTCAAGTCGTACAGGAACACATCCAGACAGGTCTTGAAAGCCTCCAGAGAAGGAGACTCCACAACCCCTCTGGGCAACCTGTTCCAGTGCTCTGTCACCCTCACTGTAAAGAAGTTAATACTGTATTGGTTAATAATTTGCTTATGCCTGCTTTGAGTACATCATCAAAATGTGCCTCCTAAACTTTAGAATAGCCTCATAAGAAAGTCTGGGTATTTGGTACTTTGGAAAGGTGATATTCTTCTTTCTCTTGTCAAAGGTTGCTAAAGAGACTGAAACTGGGTATAAGGAATATGATTTAGTTTCTGTGCGGTAACACTACCACCTTGGACTCCCAAAAGATAGAATAAAAGCTGGTAAGGCATTATTTCTCAGTGCAATAGCACATCTGTGAAAGTGTTTTTCAAGGAGTACTACTGTGTATTGAACATTTACAAGAACAATAGCCAAGACAAACAACATCTCAAGAATCACAGGATGACAGGATGTAAGGGGTTGGAAGGGACCTCCAGAGACCATTGCAGGACCATAGAATCTAAACTCAGGTCACACAGGAGCACATTCAGACAGGTCTTGAAAGTCTCCTGAGAAGGAGACTTCACAATCTCTCTGGGGAGCCTGTTCCAGTGCTCCATGACCCTTACAGTAGAGAAGTTCTTCCTCATGTTGAGGTGGAACTTCCTGTGCTGCGGTTTATATCCATTACCCCCTGCCCTATCACAGGGCACAACTGGAAAGTTTGTCCCCTTGCTCTTGATCCCCAGTCCTCACATATTTCTAAAAATCTATTAGATCCCCTCTAAGTCTTAAGAAAATACTTCCATTTTACACACTATTTCTCCCTTTTTGTTTGGAAGCTGCCCATGGCATCTTGGGTACATACATAAAACCTGAATTCCCCTTTAAACTTGAACACCACTGGGATATAGAGTAGAAAACTCTTGCATCATCTGGCCAGCCTATGCCACTGTAGGATAAAGTTTGAAGGGAAAGTTCTTGACTGAGAGAGTCATTGGCTACTGGAATTGGCTGCCCAAGGAGGTGGTGGAGTCGCCGTCCCTGGAGCTGTTCAAGGCAGGATTGGACGTGGCACTTGGTGCCATGGTCTAGCCTTGAGCTCTGTGGTAACGGCTTGGACTTGATGATCTATGAGGTCTCTTCCAACCTTGGTGATACTGTGATACTGATATTCTTCTCTTTTCCATTGCCTCACTTGTCTGGTTTGAAATGTACTGTAGCTAGCCACAGACAAAAATCAATAAGCCAAAAATTACACCTGGAGCTGATAGCACATTTTGATCATTTACTTGTATCTTGGAACAATTTCAGCACCCTTTAAAATAGAAATGTGTTTACCTAGAGGACAAATTCATACAGTCTTCTATCAGTGAAATATATAATAGCCATCCAGAGTGAGGGTCTGTGAGAGACTGGAGAGCAAGGCAGCAGAACAATATGAGAAGAGAGATGTTCATTATTCTCCTTAATCCACTCAATTGACAGTTGTTACAAGTCCTACTTCTCCAGCCCAGAGAAACACTCACTTTCTCTCCTGGCATAAGATTTTGAAAGGATCATATTTCATTTCTAAAGCAATTTTATTTCTTCTTGTCACTCTCTTAATAAATGGAAATACTGCCCCTTCCCTCATATTGGCATCCTTCACCGATATTACAGCATCCTCTCTTGGCAGGGTATTGGAGATATGGCCACAGTCCACACTGCAGGCTAAGACTTAAGCTGAGTTGTGATGCAAGGGACAGCATGAGGGAAAGTGCAGGTGGTTTGCAATATTGGAGAACACCATATAAAAATTCTAAGGTCAGTGGTCTGCAATCTGCATCCTTGAGTGATGGGTCCAGTTCTGAGCCCCTTAATTTAACAGAGATGTTGAGGTGCTTGAACATGTCCAGAGGAGGGCACCAAAACTGGTGAGGGGCCTGGAGCACAGCCCTGTGAGGAGAGGCTGAGGGAGCTGGGGGCATTCAGCCTGGAGAAGAGGAGGCTCAAAGGAGACTGCATTGCTTTCCGCAACTACCTGAAAGAAGGCTGTATCTAGGTGGGGTTGGTCTCTTCTCTCAGAAGAGGACAGAGTCTCAAGCTGTGCCAGGGCAGGTTTAGGCTGGATATTAGGAAGAAGTTCTTCACAGAGTGATTGGCATTGGAATGGGCTGCCCAGGAAGATGGTGGAATCACCACCCCTGGAGGTGTTCAAGAAAAGCCTGGATGGGGCACTTAGTGCCATGTCCAGGCACACCATCAAATATACTCCCTCCCTCAGTTGCTACATCCTTAGACAGTTGAAGGCAATAGCTTACTAATGAAAGACTGCCAAAAGCAGAATCCCCTAGGGTAGTCCACACAGGAATGCATCCAGGTGGGTTTTGAAAGCCTTCAGAGAAGGATCCACAACCCCTCAGAGCTGCTTGTTCCAGAGCTCTGTCACCCTCGCTGTAATTTCTTCTCATGTTGAAGTGAAACCTTCTACGCTCAAGTTTGCATCTGTTGCTCCTTACCTTATTACTGTGCATCACCAGAAAGAGATTGGCCTCATCCACTTGACACCCACCCCACAGATATTTATAGATATTGATCAGACCCCTCTCAGTCTTCTCAAGACTAAATAGGTCTCTCAGTCTCTCTTCATAGAGAAGATGCTCAAGTCCCCTAATCATCCTCTCCACTGGACTCTCTAGTGGATCCCTGTCAAACTAGTCCAAAAGTCAATGTCTATACTGCTGCAAAATGAGGTCTTTAATAGCAAAATCCATACAGTTCTTTGCATCAACTAGATAATTATATTAATAAGAACTAAATGTTTTCCTAATTAAACAGCATGAAGTGCCAAATATTGATCTATTTTCATAGCCAACATCTTTTCATCATTCTTCTCCCTGTGGCCCTGATGGTTACCTGTAGAAAACTTGGAATTAGAAAAATCTTATTTAGAAATCCAATCAAAACCTCCAACTCTTACACAAGGAAGCAGTGAAAAGTTATAGAAGCTCCTCCAAAATGTTCTCATTAGCCCTTCTTTAGGTGAGAATGAGAACCAAAACAATCAGCTGTGAGAGGAAGAAATGTCACAGCTGTTTGCTGAGGCTATTATAATCGTATCAGTGGCTTCTTCAGTTTAATAGCCACAGCTATACATCCTTCACTGACAATCATCAGTGGGCTTAACCCAAAATAAAAGCCTCAGCCAGGATGAAAGCATGCACACAATATGCCTACAAACTGAAGAAGAAAGTAAAATCTCAAAAGGTCAGAGTTACTTTATGATGAATATACACTCAACAGGGGCACACAGAACACTCCAGTTCGTATCTCAACCCTAGCGAAGCCAGCAAGAATAAGAGCCGAGGTGCAAGTATTAGATATGGGTCCCCTGTTGAACATCACTGCTGCACAACATAGCACAACAGAACACTGCACCAACTCCTGCTTTGCAAACGAGCCTCACTCAGGACCAGCAATGAGGAATCACTTTGGTTCCTGCAACTGAAATGCCACACAGCACTACTGGCAGCCGGCTCCAGCCTCTGCCAGTGTCACACCCAGGATCATAGAATGGTTTAGATTGGAAGGGACCTCAAAGGTCCTCAAAGGTCTAGCAGGGACAGCTCCCACTAGAACAAGTTGCTCAAGGCCTCATCCAACCTGGCCTTGAACACCTCCAGGGAGGGAGCATCCACAACACCCCTGGGCAACCTGTGCCAGTGTCTCACCACCCACTGCAAAGAACTTGTTCCTAACATCCAGTATAAATCTCCCCTCTGCCAGTCCAAACCCATTCTTCCTTTTCCTGTCAGTAGAAGACCTTGTCAGTAGTCCCTCCCCAGCCCTCCTGCAGCCCCCTTCAGATACTGGAAGGCCACTCCAAGGTCTCCTTGAAGCCTTCTCTTCTCCAGGCTGATAAGCCCAAACTCTCTCAGCCTGTTCTCATAGCAGAGCTGCTGCAGCCCTCTGAACATCTTTGTGGCCTCCTCTGGACTGGCTCCAACAGTTCCATGTCCTTCTTGTGTTGGGGGCTCCAGAACTGCACACAGTACTCCAGGTGGGGTCTGAGGAGAGCAGAGCAAAGGGGTAAAATCCCCTCCCTTGCCCTGCTGGCCACACTGCTCTTGCTGCAGCCCAGCACAGGGTTGCTGTGCTGTACTCACACTGCAAGCTCATGTTTAGCTTTTCATCACCCCTCAGGGCTGCTCTCAGCCATTCACCATCCAGTCCGGATTTGTGCATGAGATTGCACCAACCCAGGTGCAGGACCTTACACTTGGCCTTGTTGAATGTCACGAGTGATGGGTAACAACAATCCACCAGTATCAGGCACAGGGTGTGCAACCTGCTTGCCTTCCCTGAGAAGGCAGAGTTGGGAATAACTAGCAGCTGGCACTGAATCTCGAATAATCTTCCCCTTGCTGTAAAAATGAGTCATGCAGTGCGAAGTGAAGCAGTGCCTGCATGGTATGTCAGCTTTCTCACATAGGTTACACATTTTATCTGCTGTTTGCTGAAGCCTCCGCACTTGGCAGCAGAGGGAGACTGCACAATGGCCAAAATAACTGGAAAGAATTAAGGCTAGACAGTAGAGTAATGACCAAAGCCTCGGGAGAGATCACACAGATGTTCCCCTGATGCTAAGCACAATCCTCAACCCCAACCAGTAAGCAATAAACACTGATACAAGTCCCCACCCAGAACGAAGGGGGAATACTTCAGTGACTCGATGTGGAAAGCATCTCACCTGCTTGCACTGTCCTGCATAAGGCATGTGAGCCTCGGGGCTGGTGTCAGAGCTATGTCTGGAAGATGTCAGTCTCAAACAGGCAAGAAGACAAACAAGATCTGTGATTTAATTAGGCCACAACTTTATTAACCTATTTCTTCAGGGAACTACTGGTGATAGCTCAACACAGCACAGACCATGATTCGTTTTTTAATCATTTCTGTCTGGCAAAGAGCTTTGTCAATGTTTTCCTCTCTCCTCCTCTACATAGCTGAATTCCTCTAAGTAGTACCAAAGGGAAGTAAATGGGGTTGGGGGCAGGGGGGTGCTGTCACTATCATCAATCACATGCTACACCCCACTTCTTTTTAAGGACATCCTTGGCTGCCCAGGAGAGAAGTACTTTGCACAGAACATGCAGGTTATCACACAGTGCTTCAGCTCCTTCTCCTTGATCCCAACTGAGTATGGAGATAATTAACAGCTCCCTCTGCAGAATTTCCCACTGGGAAGGCAGATATTAATACCTTGTGAAAAAACCCCAAAATACAAGGTATTCAGAGGGCAATCACACATTCACATCACTTCTGGCCTCGTTACTACCTGAAGGGCAGGCCTGATAAACCCTGAGAAGTCCTCCATACGCTGTCCCTTTGCCAAACCCTAAGTGAATCCTGTTTATGTGCTGAACAAACACTTCACAGAACATTTCCTGGAGAGAATTAGTGCATCTGGCCCAACGTTGGCTGACCAAGAATGTTTTACCTTTGAGGTACAGCTGCAAATTTCAAGGGGAATTGCCTGCCTATTTGAAAACCCAGCACACAGCAGAAAGAAGCATTAGCTCATCATCATCATCACCATCATCTCTTTTTTTTATAGAAAGGCAGGGACCCAAGGCATGGTCAGACCAAGACATGAGAAGTCTGGAAGAGAGAAGGCTCAGGCAGGACCTTATCGCTGTCCACAACTACCTGAAAGGAGGTGGTGGCCAGGTGGGAGTTGCCCTCTTCTCCCAGGCAACCAGTGACAGAACAAGGGGACACAGTCTCAAGCTGCACCACGGCAGGTTTAGGATGGATATTAGGAAGAAGTTCTTCACAGCAAGAATGATTGGCATTGGAATGGGCTGCCCGGGGAGGTGGAGGAGTCACCATCCCTGGAGGTGTTTAAAAAGAGACTGGGTGAGGCACTTGGTGCCTCTCCTATGAGGCTGGATGTTAGGAGGAAGTTCTTCACAGAGAGAGTGATTGGCATTGGAATGGGCTGCCCAGGGAGGTGGTGGAGTTGCCGTGCCTGGAGGTGTTCAAGAAAAGCCTGGATGAGGCACTTAGTGCCATGGTCTGGTTGACTGGATAGGGCTGGGTGCTAGGTTGGACTGGATAAGCTTGGAGGTCTCTTCCAACCTGGTTGATTCTATGAACTTTTGGTCAGCAGGCAGAGCTCCAAAGACTCCAGAGTTACACCAAAAGAGATTATGCTAATAGTCTGGCCAGGAGCATGAAAGAAAAAAACCCAACCCATTCTTGTTATTGTTGTTGGAAATCAAATGACAAGCAATTCATTATTGCACTGTAATTCAGTGCAATTTATTGCTTGATTTGCTGTGAGAGATTTCAGCTCCATACTAATACAGAGACTATAAAAAGAATGCAAATTCAGTAATGCAAGTCTAAATGAATGAGAAATAACATTTTCTCACAGTTTACAAGAAATTAACCTTTAACGTCTTCCTCTGCTCTGGGAACAGCACTTGGCCAAATGCTCTTACAGTAATAAAGCAGTGACCCATAGCACAGAATAAATGTCAGAGTAAAATGATAACAGCAAGCCTATTTGCCAGAAAGTGGTAATTTATAAGATTTTAATTTGAGATCATCATAGGGGGTCAGCCTTATCAAATAATTCAAAATGTAGGTCACAATTATAGCCCTTGAAGTGTGGCTCTGCTCTGAAATGTGCCTGGAAAAATGGCACCTTTATTATTTCCAAATGATTTCTTTATCGGATACGTGGAGTTTACAAGCAAAATGGTCATGGGGCAGAATTGCTTTTGGGTTGGGTTTTTTTTTGCTTTCTCCAGTTTTTACACTCCTGTAGCTCGCTGATTTATGTACTTATTTCTCATTTGCATCACCCCAAAAAGGGGGAAAGACAAAAAAAAAAATCTGTGCCCTCAGCTTCTCACCTTCCTGCTTGAAGCTCTGCTGCACCAAATTATGTCGTCGGCGTTCCCTGTGTCACCAAAGGCTTTCAGCAAATTTACACATTTCAGCTGACTGGGATGTAAAAACAAGACAAAACCCCCTCCAATCCTCCAAATAAGAAAGCAAACAAATTACAATCCACAGCACATTTAAGGCAAATTCCTTGTGCGGTGTCATAGAATCAGAGAATCAGTCAGGGTTGAAAGAGACCACAAGGATCGTCTAGTTCCAAACGCCCTGTCATCACCAGGGAGACCCTAGCCTAGAGCAGGCTGCCCACAGCCTCATCCAGCCTGGCCTTAAACACCTCCAGGGATGGAGCCTCAGACACCTCCCTGGGCAACCCATTCCAGGCTCTCACCACTCTCATGCTGAACAACTCCTCACATCCAGTTTGAATCTCCCCACCTCCAGCTTTGCTCCATCCCCCCTAGTCCTGTCAGTACCTGACAGCCTAAAAATGTCCCTAAGTCCCTCCCCAGCTTTTTTGTAGGCCCCCTTCAGATACTGGAAGGCCACATTAAGGTCACCTCACAGCCTCCTCCTCTGCAGACTGAACAGCCCCAGCTCTTTCAGTCTCTCCTCACAGCAGAGCTGCTCCAGCCCTCTGAGCATCCTCGAGACCATTCTCTGGACACACTCCAGCATCTCCACATCTCACTTGTAATAGCGGCTCCAGAACTGGACGCAGTACTCCAGGTGGGGTCTCAGCAGAGCAAAGAAGGATAATCACCTCCCTTGACCTGCTGCCCACACTTCTGATGCAGCCCAGGCCCTGGTTGGCTTTTTGGGCTGCAAGTGCACACTGCTGGCTCATGTTGAGCTTCTCATCCACCAGCACCCCCAAGTCTCTCTCCTCAGGGCTGCCATCCAGCCAGTCACTGCCCAGCCTGGATTTGTGCTTGGCATTGGCTCGACCTAGATGCAGGACCTTGCACTTGGTCTTGTTGAACCTGATGAGGTTGGCTTGTGCCCACCTCTCCAGCCTGTCCAGGTCCCCCTTGTATGGCATCCCTGCCCTCCAGTGTGTCTGCTGAACCACACAGCTTAGTGTTGTCAGCAAACTTGCTGAGAGTGCACTCAATGCCTCTGTCCATGCCATCGACAAAGATGTTGAACAAGACTGGTCCCAGGACTGATCCCTGAGGGACTCTGCTTGTCACTGCCCTTCACTTGGACATGTAGCCATTGACAGCCATTCTCTGAGGGCAGCCAGGCAGCACAGCTCCAGCAATAGAGATCACTAATGTACAGCTTTCTGCGCAGCGCTCTCCTTGGCTTTCTTGGCTCTTCAATTCCAACAGCAGAAGGTGAAAAGGCATTGAACAGGTTTTTAAATCACCCTGCCCAAATTGATAACTGTGAAATGCTAATACCTGTCTGGAGCAGATCACTAGGAGTGGCTGGGGTCCAGCACACATTTCAAAGTGAACCACACAAAGAAGATGGTTCAGGAAAAAGGAAAGAGACACTGAACATTCTGACATTCGCTCACGTTTCCCAAACCTGCAAACTGTCAATTCCAGGTGAAATTTTACTACTTCCAGCATCTCAACCTACCTCCAGAGATGCTTTTTGGGCCAGTTCTCAGCCAAATTCCAGAGAAACAAAATTGGTTCCCAGTGAAGGAGCAGAAGGGGTGGTTGTAGCCAGGTGGGGGTTGGTCTCTTCTCCCAGGCAACCAGCAACAGGACAAGGGGACACAGCCTCAAGTTGTGCCCAGGGAAGTATAGGCTGGATGTTAGGAGGAAGTTCTTCCCAGAGCGAGTGATTGGCATTGGAATGGGCTGCCCAGGGAGGTGGTGGAGTCACCATCCCTGGGGGTGTTCAGGAAAAGACTGGATGAGGCACTTAGTGCCATGGTTTAGTTGACTGGATAGGGCTGGGTGATAGGTTGGACTGGATGATCTTGGAGGTCTCTTCCAACCTGATTGAATCTATTCTAAGGAGACAGGAGAAGTGTGAGTGATTGAGGCCCACTGGCTAAAGACAAGTACGTTTGCTCCACAATTGTCTCTGCAGAGGTATGGAGACAGGGGTATTGTTTATATGCAGGAAGGATCTTGCCTGTCAATAGTACAGACAATGAGCCAATACAATACTGCTGCTGCAAGAAGCAAGTCCTATCCATCCTATTCTGTTCTTGAGAGCTTGCTTTTTTTGCTTCAATCTTCCTTTGAAACTATACAGAGATGTAAAGGCTGAAAAAGTCATCAACTCCTCTCTCTGGCAAAACAAGCTGTAAACAGAGAAACCCATTGAGAACAATGGACTGATTCTCCCTTCCATTATTCAGCTTTGAATCAATCTGAGTTTAAATAAGTCAGACAATGCAAGTAAGAAGACAGCATGCAAGATCTCCCTAGCCTCCATTTAAATCAGAGTCATTCTAGTCTTGGCATATCTCCAATTTTATTTAATAATTGTATTCAATACTTACATTTCCACAGTCATTCTGTCTTCTGACACTCCTCTGCTGTCACAACTTTCTGGAAGCCAGCATATGGCTTCATAAAACTCATTATTGACATGCAAAGAGATGATCAAAACAATGATTCTGTATTTGTCTGCCCTAGATATCATCGTGGACCGAAAACTGAACCCAACCATTACAACACAAATCTCATGGGACCAATGAACATCATCATTTCAACAAGTGAAACTCTGCTGTTAATTAAAAGCACATTGGAATTGATCTCATCATCTCCAAGGTATCAAAAGAGTGGCCAGCAGGTCAAGAAAGGCAGTTCTACCACCCTAGCAATCACTACTGATACCTCACCTGGAATACAATGCCCAGCTAGGGAGCCCCCAGCAGAAGACAGACTTGGTTCTGCTGGATCAGGTTCAGAGGAGGGCCACAAACATGATCAGAGAGCTGGAGCACCTCTGCTATGAAGACAGGCTGAAACAATTTGGGCCCTTCAGCCTGGAGAAGAGAAGGCTCTGGGGAGACCTTTTAACTACATTTCAATATCAGAAGGAGAGCTGCAGGAAGGGCTGGAGGAGGACTGCTGTCTAAAGCCATCCCAGGGCTTTGAACAATAGGATGAGGGACAATGGTTTGAAACCGGAGCAGAGTAGGTTTAGCCAGGGCATTATGAGGAAGTTCTTCACAACAAGAGTAGTAACATACTGGTACAGGACATCCAGGGGTGTGGCTGAGGAACCATCCATGAAGACATTCAGTTTGGATGTGGCCCTAGACAGCCTGACCTAATTGGAAGTGTCCCTGCTCACTGTGGGGGAGTGGCACAAGATGACCTTTAAGGGTCCCTTCCAACCTAATACAATCTGTGAATCTGTATATTCCCAAGAGAGGGAATAAATGGACAGCTCTTTAGACTGAAGAGCTGCTGGAATTGTCAAGGGGTGACAATTGAACCCAAGGAAGCATAACATTCAATAGAATACCTTTCATTAGAAAACATGGTAGGAGAAATGCAACAAATTATTCCTTACAGGCAATTTGTTGCTTAATGGCCCGAAGCGATACCAAGGGCTGTTAGACCTGATAAGACAGTCCTTAACCACAGCAACCATCTCTACACCATGGGATTAATGCCATCATAAACTTCCAACAATGCTTTATAACACTAACTATTGGCAGAAGCAACCAATTTTCTATCTCTTGGAAAGCAGAATATCTTACATTAACTAAATCATAATTCAAAAGCAAGGTGAGAGGAAAAGAAAACCTCCTGCCCTCTAAATGAAAAGGTTTCACTTATGATAGTATGTGTGTTTGAAAATACATAATTATGTGTCAGGAAACAGAACATGAAGTAAGGCACTGAAAACACCTTTCTGCTCCTGTCTCCCGGGTTGAGTCAGCGTTCAGGCAGCATTTTAAGGCTGATGCACGTGGCTTAGCAGGCACAGAGGAATAAGCCTGTTTTTAGGAGGCAGATGCACATGAAATGATTGGAGATCTTCCAGAGAACAGTGCTGGTTTGCCTAAACACCCACCAACAAAAATAGGATCAAAACCACAGCCTCTCTCTTTAATGGTGCCTCTCTCTTCAAAGATTCAATGGACAGCGATCCAAATCTCTTGAAAGATAAAGTATGAAAACCTGAAGGCTGACAGCAAGAGTCAAAATAAGCCCAAATTCTGTCCTAATAAATACTGTGCACCAGTCAAAGCTTTAGAGCAACTCCGTTGGGGTGCCAAATCCCACAAGCTATCTCATTAAATTTTTAACATCCAACTTCTGATGCAGAGGGGAAAAACTCCGTAATCATTCCTCTCAAGTCCTCTCTTGTATTTGACATTCCAGATGGATCCAGAGTGGAAGCAAGTTCAGGAGCAGCAAGTGCTGGATTCCTATTAGAACAACTTATTTATTTTCTTACAAAGGATCAAACTCAGATTAATTAATATTACAGAATCACAGAACATTGGAGGTTGTAAGAGATCTCCAGAGATCTAGTCCAACCCCACTGCCAAAGCAGGATCAGCCAGGGTAGTGCGCACAGGAATGCAACCAAGCAGGCTGGGAAAGCCTCCAGAGAAGGAGACTCCACAACCCCTGCCCTGGGCAGCCTGCTCCAGTGCTCTGTCATCCAAACATAGGAGGAAGTTCTTTACAGTGAGGGTGGTAAGACACTGGCACGGGTTTCCCAGGGAGGTTGTGGATGCTTCCTCCCTGGAGGCGTTTAAAGCCAGGCTGGATGAGGCCTTGAGCAGCCTGCTCTAGTGGGAGGTGTCCCTGCCTATGGCAGGGGGTTGGAGCTGGATGATCCTTGAGGTCCCTTCCAACCTAAACCATTCTATGATTCATTCTATGAAACTGTAAAGAAGTTTCTCCTTATGTTGAGGTGAAATCTTCTATGTTCAAGTTTTCATCCACTGTTCCTTGCCTTATTACTGTACACCACTGAAAACAGATTGGCCCCATCCATCCCTCCCATATTAGAACCACCTTTTTAGTTCTGCCATGCACTAAGAACTTTGAGATGAAAGCACAATGATTCGATCAGCACAGCTCAGCATTTGGCATCTTTTGCTTGCACTGGAAAGAGAGTTGACAGCTCTAGCACCATTTGACTTTAACCCTACTGTCTGTGACTGCAGCTTCAGTATCTGAAGAGGGCCTACAATAAAGCTGGGAAAGGACTCTGTAAACTGTTGGGTAGTGATAGGACTGGGGGGAATGGAACAAGGCTAGAAATGGGGAGATTCAGACTGGATGATAGGAAGAAGTTCAGCATGAGAGTAGTGAGAGCCTGCAGTGAGTTACCCATGGAGATGGTAGAAGCCTCATCCCTGGAGGTGTTTAAGGCCAGGCTGGATGAGGCTCTAGACAGCCTGATCTAGTGTCTGTGCCCATGGCAGGGGTGTTTGAACTAGATGATCCTGGTGGTCCCTTCCAACCCTGACAGAATTTATGTACTGGGATATGAAAAAAAAATCCCAGCATGGCTGGGGCTTTCCCCCTCCTTTGCTACTACAAGATAAAAAAAGAAAACCAAAATGCAAACCAAAACCAAACAAAAAACCCCACAAACACAAACAAACAAAAAAAACCCAACAAAAAACCCAAACCCAAACCACCACCAAGCCAAATACTGGGGGGAAAAAAATACCCAACCAGCAACAAATCAACAGTAAACGCCAAAAGCCCAACAAAATCCCACATTTTGAGTGAGAGACTTTCAGAAAACATATTGACCTTTTGACATTTCAACAGAGAGAGAGTTTTGCCATTGGAATGGGCTGCCCAGGGAGGTGGTTGAGTGGTCATCCCTGGGGGTGTTCAAGAAAAGTCTGGATGAGGCACTTAGTGCCTGGATGACTGGATAGAATCATAGAATGGTTTANTTCTGTGATTCCACTTGCTACTTCCGTCTTCAGTGGCTCCATTACTCTTGCCACCTTGTGTAGAATTATGTATTTATTGCATATAGTTTCTGTACAGATCATCAAAGGACTGTGAAAAATAATGCCTGTGTGTGGAGAGGGTGGAAAGAGACGTGTAATTACTCCTGCCTGATCTGTTGCTTTCAGAAGTTGGACACAAGTCATTGCCATGACATTTTCATTTCCTTGGATAGACGAGTGGCTGCTAATCTCATTGGTGCTGGTGTAAGTGCAGGGGGATCAGGAAGCTCTCCTCCCATTTACATCTTGCTAAGTAATGGCAGGAATCAGGCCTGCAAGCCTTGATCGTTAATTCTGGTTCACCTCTTGCAGGGAGCAGGAGCTGTCAGAAAGGTTTTGGAAAGCTGTCAATCTCCTCTAAGAGATAAAAATCTTGATTAATAAAAATAATTTTAAGCTGAGTTTGTTCTATTGGAAAGAGAGGTCATTGGCACTAGGGTGTCAAGAAGCCAATATTTTTCAAACGTGTGGTATCCTTGTGGGAAATCAAAGCAAAGTCTGCACGGAGGCTCCTGCCAACTGAGCTAACAACTCCATTTAACACAACAAAATCATCCTGATGCTTAGTAGAGCTCTTTCCTTAACAAACAGAAATCAAAGCAAAATGCAGACCAAAGGAAAATTCCCTCCATTGTAGCCTTCCAGTATCTGAAGGGGGCCTAAAAAAGCTGGGGAGGGACTTTTTAGGATATCAAGGAGTGACAGGACTAGGGGGAATGGAACAAAGCTGGAGGTGGGTAGGTTCAGACTGGACATGAAAGTTCATCAGCATGAGAGTGGTGAGAGCCTGGAATGGGTTGCCCAGGGAGGTGGTTGAGGCCAGGCTGGATGAGGCTTTGGCCAGCCTGATCTAGGGTAGGGTGTCCCTGCCCATGGTGATCCTTGTGGTCCCTTCCAACCCTGACTGATTCTGTGATTCTACAAAATCAGAAGCTAAGGACCAAACTTTGTGTGTAGAGGGAGAGGACTATACATTGGGCTTTTGCTTTTAGAGCTATGAAGATAGCTCTGGATAGTCTGGAACCCCTATGAGGAGAGGCTGAGGAATCTGAGGCTTTTTGGTCTGGTGAAGAGAAGATTTAGAGGGGTTCTAATCAATGTTTAGCAATATGTAAGGGCTGGGAGTCAAGGCAGGAGACACAAACTTCTCAGTTGCACCCTGTGGTAGGACAAGGGTTAATAAACTACAGCACAGGAAGTTCCACCTCAGCACAAGAACTTCTTTACTGTAAGGGTCCCAGAGCACTGGAACAGACTCCCCAGAGAGGTTGTGGAGTCTCCTCGGGAAACTTTCCAGCCCTGTCCAGATGTGCTCCTGTGTAACCTGCACTAGATTCTATGGTCCTCTGGCAGGTCAGTTGGACTCGATCTATGGATGTCCCTTCCAACCACTAAAATCCTGGGAATGGAAATGATCAAAGATGAAAATTCAGCTATCTGAGCTTCTCTTCAGCTGTTCTCTGATTTACCAAGAAGCTGCTTAATGGCATTGAATCTACAGCTCTGCTCAAAGTGAGAAAGTCAAAGGAAAGACACTGCAGAAGCTGAGATGATCTTACACAGCCTGAACTATCCCTTTATTTTATCCATTTTACAGGTGTGCACTTTCCCCAACACCAGCTCTTTGGGTACCACTATTACAGCCAGCTCCTCTGACAGCTGCTGAAGACTCAAGGTAAGAGCTGCAATAATCTGGATGTGCAGTTCTGAAAAGCATACCTGGTCTTGCCAACTTTAAGTCATGATATTTTTCATAAGGTATGGACTTGATTCCAAAACCACAGCCAATTTCATAAAGGGTATTCCCAGAAAGGGCTCAGCATGTTTTTGTGGCTGCTAAATAGCCCTTCCATCTCTGGTCATGCTTCTATACCGGTGTACTGTACTGGTAATAAGGTGACGAAGAACAAGGTGATCACAGAGTGGCAGGGGTTGGAAAGACCTCTGGAGATACAGCAAAGGGCTACAAAGATGGTGAGGGGATGAGAACAGGAAGAAAGGCTGAGGCACTTGGGGTTTTTAAGTCTAGAGAAGACTGAGGGAGGATCTTATCAATTCTAACAAATACTTAATGGGTGAGTGTCAGGAGGATGGGAGCAGTTTGTTTCTTTTCCAGTGGTGTTCAGTGACAAGACAATGGGCATAGACTTAAACATAAGAAGCTCTTTCTCATGTATAGATGGAGCTTTCTTACTTTGAGGGCAGGTAGAGCACTGGAAACGGCTGCCCAGAGAGGTTGTGGAGTCATTCAAAAAGCACCTAGACATTGTGATCCTGAGCAGCGTGCTCTGGGAGAGCTTTGGGTGAACCTGCTCTGGGAGAGCTTTGGACTAGATGACCTCCAGAGGTCCTTCCCAAATGCCTGTGATTCTGTGAGATCAAGTCCAATCCCCCTGGCTACAGCTGGTTCTGAATCTTCTCCAGGCTAAAGAGAGCCAGGTCTCTCATATGAGAGCCAGCTGCAAGTACAACACTCCTTGTCAGTTGTTTTAACAGAAATGCTGAGACTTCTGCTCCAAGTTCAATTATGGAGGAACTACACCAGGACTGCAGTGCACTGTCAGTGAGGATAACCACCAGCCAAGCTCAGAGAGCAGCTCTGGTACCCTAAATTCTCAGTTCAAACACGAAAATTCCTTTGCAGCAGTTTTCCTATGCCTAAGGAGGGGGTGGGGAGGGGAAGCCAAGATTCATCCTGTGAAGAAGCGCTGCTACAGCTGCGAGTCTGTGTATATGTTGCAGATAACTAACTAGCTACATGACAACATGCATGGGAGATGAAACCAAAGCAAATGCCAGCATGATATATTGTGTCAGGAACATCAAAGGAGAAGGGGAGGGGAAGTGAGTGTGAAAATCAAACAGAGTGCTTGGGAAAGAAAGCTAATTTTGAGTTTGATGTGCACGAGTGACACTCATTAAAAATTGACGAGTGCATGTGAGAGGATGCCACCTGGGATTATGCAACTGCTAATTAACATTTAACACCATTTTCTAACCTTATAAAATATTCTTAGCCTGCTGAAGCCTTCCTCATAACAAGCACAATAAAAAAATAAAAAAGGGAAAAAAAAGCCACCCAGCACCTAGCAACAGCAAATCAAATGGGAAAACTTTAGGAACTTTTTAAAGCAACACAGGAGACGTTGGGGGCTTGCTTAAGGCAACCCTGCCAAGGCAAGCATGGGCTATCAACAGGTAAACATCTGTGTCTGCTGGGTGCCAGGCACACGGCTAAGCCCAGCAAAGGGACAATGGAACCAAGGGGCATGGCTCTGATACAGGTATTGCTGGGTAAATGTTCGTCCTGATGCAAACACAGACCTCAGTCCTGTCAGGCTCTCGCCATCCTGGAGCATCTCTCTAACGGATGAGAAACCTGGGGCTGGAAAAGACAAGACTGAGAGGGGATCTTATCGAGGCATATAAAGATCTAAAGGGTGGAGGTCACAAGGACAGGGCTGGGCTCTTCTCAGTGGTGGCTAGTGATAGACAAGAGGCAGTGGGTACAAACTACAACACAGAAGGCCTCACTTGAGCTTAAGGAAAAACTTTGCTTCCAAGGGTGCTGGAGCTGTCCAGAGAGGTTGTGGAGTCTCCTTCTCTTGAGACATTCAAAACCCACCCCAATGCACTCCTGTGCAACCTGATCTAAACATACCTGCATTAGCAGGGGGGACTGGACTAGATGATCCCCAGAGGTCCCTCCCAACTGCCCCCATCCTATGATTCTGCGATTCTTCCCCATTTTCACAGCAGTGCTGATGCCTGTAGGATTCAGTGGATCTTCACAGGATCATGGAGTTATTTATGCTAGGAAAAAAAACCCTTTCAGATCATCAAGTTCAACTGTTAACCTAACAGTGCCAAGTCCACCACTAAACCACGGCCACAAGCACCACTTTTCAATACCTCTGGCACATTAAATTATTATAAAATCCATCATTCATGAATATTAAACATTTTCCAGCACCCTGGAATTCTATTTCACCCTGAATGACACACTTCTACTTGCTACAAACTGCAGCTGAGAGTATTATGTGAGGTCTCTCACCCTTGAGATTGAGCACCAGCCTTCAACATCTACTAATTGCCCCCACAGAAGCCTCTCTCCTAGATTCATGTCACTACCTAAGAACCAAATCTTGGTTCCTAGGCCTTCTTGTAAGGGTCTGTTACAAATTGTGCAAAATTAATAATCAATATCATCAGTAAGCTTGCAAATGACACCAAGCTAGGAGCAGGTGTGGAGCTGTTCGAGGGTAGGACAGCCCTGCAGAGGGACCTTGACAGGCTGCATGGGTGGGCAGAGATTTAACAAGGCTAAGTGCAGAGTTCTACACTTTGGCTACAACAACCCCAAGCAGCACTACAGGCTGGGGACAAAGTGGCTGAGAGCAGCCAGGCAGAGAGAGTCCTGGGGGTACTGGTAGATACCGCCTGAACATGAGCCAGCAGTGTGCCCAGGAGAGCCAATGGCATCCTGGCTTGGATCAGGAACAGTGTGGCCAGCAAGACAAGGGAGGTTATTCTGCCTCTTTGCTCAGCACTGGTCAGGCCACGCTTTGAGTGCTGTGTCCAGTTCTGGGCTGCTCATTTCAAGAGAGATGTTGAGATACTGGAAGGTGTCCAGAGAAGGGCAATGAAACTGGTGAGGGGCCTGGAGCACAGCCTTGTGAGGAGAGGCTGAGGGAGCTGGGGGTGTGCAGCCTGGAGGAGTCTTAGTAGTCATTAATGCCTACAACTACCTAAAGGGAGGCTGTAGCCAGGTGGGGTCAGTCTCTTCTCCCAGACAACCAGCAACAGAACAAGGGGACAGTCTCAAGTTGTGCCAGGGCAGGTCTAGGCTGGATGTTAGGAGGAAGTTGTTGGCAGAGAGAGTGATTGGCATTGGAATGGGCTGCCCAGGGAGGTGGTGGAGTTGCTGTCCCTGGAGGTGTTCAAGCAAAGCCTGGATGAGGCACTTAGTGCCATGGTCTGGTTGATTGGACAGGGCTGGGTGCTAGGTTGGACTGGGTGATCGTGGAGGTCTCTTCCAACCTGGTTGATTCTATGATATCAATTTTGATATCCAGGTGAAGATTGTTATTAACTCTGAAAATTGCTTATTAACATTAAATCTCACCTGAAAACTTATTTACACTGTTTGAAACATAGAGTTTAGATATTTATACACACAGGGAACAGGCAACCTGGAAACACTTAAGGAACAATCAGCAAATACAAACATTACAATTGACACTGGAAAGAAGTGTTTCATTTCAATTACACTGCTTGCCCACTAGGGAACTCAGGAGGCTCCTTTCTGCTGCTAAGGCAGAAGGCACAACAGAATCTAGTTACAGAATTTCTTACAAAGAGCCTTTGAATAATTACAAAACTGTAGCAGACAGCACCCAAACACTTGAAGGGAGTTCTATTGGTGTCTTGAAAGTTGTTGCAGGCAATGCAGAGCATAATATGGCAGGGCAGAGCAGACAAAGCAAAAGCAGGCATGTGGCAAAGCCTATTTGTTTGCCCAAATGTCATGTCTCCTTTGACCACAGAGATTCACCAATCAGAACAGCACTTTGCCAAACCTGACCAGATCAGGTGAAGTCAGGAGTTTGCTCTCCTTTATTTGGGAAGCACAAGTCAATTGGGGTGTATTAGGAAGAGTGTGTCCAGTAGATCAAGGGAGGTTCTCCTCCCCCTCTACTCTGCCCTGCTGAGACTTCACCTTGAATGCTGTGTTCAGTTTTGGGCTCCCCAGTTTAAGAGGGACAGGAATCTGCTGGAGAGGGTCCAGCAGAGGGCTATGAGGGTCACTAGAGAACTGGAGGGCATGGCTTATGAGGAAAGGCTGAGGGACATGGGGCTTTTTAATCTGGAGAAGAGAAGGCTGAGAGAGGATTTAATAAATGTTTATAAGTATCTGAAGGCTGCCAGGAGTGGGGGGACAGGCTCTGCTCACTCGCTCCCTGGGATAGGACAAGGAGCAGTGAGTGTAAGTTGCAGCAAAAGAGGTTCTGCCTCAACACAAGGGGGAACTTCTTTACTGTAAGGGTCACAGAGCACTGGAACAGGCTTCCCAGATAGGTTGTAGGGGTCTCCTTTTATGGAGACTTTCAAGGCCTGTCTGGATGTGTTCCTCTGTGATCTGTATTAGATAGTATTGTCCTGCTCTGGCAGGGGGATTGGACTCAATAATCTCCTTGGATCCCTTCCAACCCCTAACATCCTGTGATCCTGTGAAGTCTGGGCAAGTCTCAGGCCCTCAAAGTGTCTCCAAGCCTTTCGTCTTCTCCCTGTGCTTCACACCCCCCTCCCCAGCAGAGGGAAGGGGACCATAGGATCATGCCTAAGCAAGCCAGGACATGTATCTTGCACAACACAATCAAAGGAAATCCAGACTCCAAGGCACACAGCATCTGTCCTTGCTGCAAGTTCACATGGCTTAGGGGTCTCAAAATAGTAATTTTGAGAAGTTGGGTAGGAATTATTAGAGAGAACAGGAGAACAACTGCAAAGAGCAGGCAAAAGAAAGGGAGAACATAGGTGAGATAACAATAAAACCCAAGCCTGGTGGGGCAAATCATCCCAGTGAGATGAAGTAGGCAACAGCTGTTGGTTCAGCATAGTGTTTAAGGGGCCTGGGAACCCACACTTCAGAGCATTAGAAAAGGAAAAAACCTAAATGCAAAGCAACAAAGTTTATAGATGACATTTGGAATTGGACATGCAGGCTGTGTGTTTACACCACACATCTCGTACTTTCAACAAAGAAAGGAGCCCAGACAGACAAAGCCAAACAGAGCCCAACGCAGAGACGTCTCAGCAGCTCTCCCTGCAGCAATAGTATGGATCTTTGCAGTTGGGAGACGTTTGTATAAACCCAGGAGCCTTCCAGACTTTTGTGTGTCCCAGGAAGGTTTTTTTTTTTCCAGAAGATAAACATCTAATGCTGTTTGTGTGTGCTGGAACTTGGTGAAAAAAGATGGCCCCATGATATGGGAGATATGGCCCCAAGTGCAGAATACTGACAAGTTTAGACAGACTTTAATTAATACATTGGTATTCATGCAGCATGCCCAGGAGGATTGTTGTGTCTTTCTTCACATGCTTCCAGATGAACTTGCTAATTGAATGGTTAAATGCTTTCCACAGAGGCAAAAATCAAGATTCTCTCCCCCCCTTTCTTTTTTTCATTGGGAAAAGAGAATGGGATTAACTCTTACAAATAATTCTTCACCACAATTGAAATCTTTAAAACAGAGAGCAATAGCTCCAGCACTTGCAGCTGTGGTGCAGTGTATCCATGTTCATTAAGTTTCACAGATACCAACATCTGTTGATGCAATGTAATTATCTTTACCCAAAAGATGTGACGTGTGTTGCCTTGCAGTTTTCTGTTACAATTAACAACTCCAGTACTTGTTACCCACTACCCAGGAGTGGATAACAAGAACAACATGAATTCAGGGAAGACTGAGCCTATAGAAAGCTACAAAGGCTGTTTCTCTAAAGAAGTAATATAAAAGAGAAGAGAAAGGGCTCAATAAATAAGCAGCAGTGATGTTCCAGCTGCAACAGAAGACAAGAAGAAAGATAAAGATGAAGAGAAGACAGTTGGGGGGCAAGCAGTGTTAGGTTCTGGCTAGGCAGACCTGATAATGCAGCAAAGCAGGGAACTGGAAGAAAATTAATTTTTAAATAAAAGGAGAGTTGTTTTTCCTTGCAGAATTTGAAGCAGTGCACTTGCAGATGTTCTGCTTAGGACTACCCAACCCTTCACCTGGACCTCCTGCCCTTTTGTTTTTAAGGGGCAGTGACAGGAGCAGGGACAGCTTTGGAGTTCCAAGAGCTGTACCCAGAGGAGGACATTATTGCACATGCAAAAGGGTAAGGCTATAACCTGTAGAAACTGCACAGCAGATAGTGTCTCTTCACTAGAGAACGAAAGGGATGTCAAAGAGAACAAAAAGATGCCTAGGGTGAGTGTTCTCTTTTTATGGGCCCAATTCAAAACATCCCCCATACTGTATAATAGTAAATAGGTTCCTGTCTCTTCTCCTAGTGACAAGTGATAGGCTGAGAGGAAATGGCTTTAAGCTGCACCAGGGGAGGTTTAGGTTAGATATTAGAAGAAGCTTTTTCACTAAAAAGGGTCTCAAACACTGGAATCATAGAATCAACCAGGTTGGAAGAGACCTCCAAGATCATCCAGTCCAACCCAGCACCCAGCCCTGTCCAATCAACCAGACCATGGCACTAAGTGCCTCATCCAGGCTTTGCTTGAACACCTCCAGGAACGGTGACTCCACCACCTCCCTGGGCAGCCCATTCCAATGTCAGTCACTCTCTCTGGGAAGAACTTCCTCCAGCTCCCCAGTGAGGTAGTTAAATCCCCATCTCTGGACATATTTGAAAGGCACAGCAACGTGGTCCTGGGGAGATGTAGTTTAGCACCAGACTTAGAGCTAGACAGACAGAGTTAGGTAATGCTTGGACTCGATCTTAGATGTCTCTTCCAACCAAAACAATTCTATGAGAGCAATCAGACCCAGGGCAGGACCATGCTTTATGACCAGCATCCATAGTCATTTCTGAGCATGCCTGACCTCACATTTGGATTTACCCATCCCAGATATTCTGCTGGCTTCCACCTTATCAACTGCAAAATCTATATGGAGAAAAGAGGCAGAAGTATCAAGGGGGGCTTTTTTTTTTATTATTAAACATCACTGGTTTAAAATTTATGAAGCATGGTCTTTTCTGAAGTGGTCCCTATCCAAAATGTAAAAACACAGACCTTCACATGAAGAGGTCTTTATTCTTTTCAGAGATAAAGATTACTGATTGCCATGAACTCTCATCTTCACAGGATTAAAAACAGGAGCCAAGTAAATAACAACAGGCAGTAAATCTGCTTTAAAACAAACCCATATACATATATGAGCAGCCCTGAGGAGAAGGACCTGGGGGTCTGGGTCGACGAGAAGCTCAACATGAGCCGGCAGTGTGCACATGCAGCCCAGACAGCAACCCTGTGCTGGGCTGCATCAAGAGAAGTGTGGCCAGCAGGGCAAGGGAGGTGATTCTCCCCCTTTACTCTGCTCTCGTCAGACCCCACCTGGAGTACTGTGTGCAGTTCTGGAGCCCCCAATACAAGAAGGACATGGAACTGCTGGAGCGGGTCCAAAGGAGAGCCACGAAGATGATCAGAGGGCTGGAGCACCTCTGCTATGAGGACAGGCTGAGAGAGTTGGGGCTCTTCAGCCTGGAGAGGAGAAGGCTTCGAGGAGACCTTATAGTGGCCTTCCAGTATTTGAAGGGAGCCTACAGGAAAGCTGGGGAGGGACTATTTACACGGTCTAGTAATGTTAGGACGAGGGGGAATGGGTTTAAGCTGGAAGAGGGGAAATTTAGACTGGATGTTAGGAGGAAGTTCTTTACAGTGAGGGTGGTAAGGCACTGGAATGGGTTGCCCAGGGAGGTTGTGGATGCTTCCTCCCTGGAGGTGTTTAAGGTCAGGCTGGATGAGGCCTTGGGCGAGCTGCTCTAGTGGGAGGTGTCCCTGCCTGTGGCAGGGGGTTGGAGCTGGATGATCCTTGAGGTCCCTTCCAACCTAAACCATTCTATGATTCTATGATTCTATATATATATACACACACTACCCAAAACTTTATATTCCTAGAAAAGCATGCAACTGAAAATTCTTACATCAGCAGATTGAGAAAGGCAATTCTGCCACTCTGCTCCTTTAAGACCTCATCTGGAATTTTGCATCCAGCTCTGAAAACCTCGGCACAGGAAGGACATGGACCAGATGGAGCAGGCCCAGAGGAGGGCCATGAAGATGATCAGGAATTTGAAGCACCTCTGCTAAGTGGGCATGCTAGAGGTGGGGTTGCCCATCCTGGAAAAGAAAAGGCTCCAAGGAGACCTAACAACTAGTTCTAAAGACCTCAGCACAGGAAGGACATAGACCTGATAGAGCAGGCCCAGAGGAAGGCCATGAAGATGATCAGGGATTTGGAGCACCTCAGCTAAATGGGCATGCTAGAGGTGGGGTTGTTTAGCATGGAAAAGGAAAGGCTCCAGGGAGACCTAACAACAGCCTGTCAGTCCCTAAGGGAGGCAAAGAAAAAAAGCTGGAGAGGGACTGTTTCCAATGGCTTGTAGTGATGAGGGGCAACAATTTGATTTGAGTTAGATTAGACATAAGGAACAAGTTCTGACCATGAGGGTGGTGGAACACAGCAACATGTTGCCCAGGGAGGTAGCTGAGGCTCTATCCCTGGAGATATTCAAGGTCAGGCTTAACAAGGCTCTGATCTAATGGAAGATGTTCCAGCTGAACGTGGAGGGGGAGGTTGACTAGATGACCTTTGGAGCTCCCTCTCACCCAAGCCATTCTACCATTCTACATATGAAGCAAGAAAAAAACCACTCAACACAGCTGAAGAGCCTATCTTATACACCATAAGGAAACAGAGCAATTACAGAAGCAGGCTTGAAAAGCCTAACCAAAAAAACAAGGGGGCAGTAGGTCATTTTGACTGCCAGGATCCAGATAAGGAAGGATCCAGACAAATGACATGCAGGGATGTGATTTTTATTTCTTCATTCTGTAAAACTCCTGCCAGCTTTCCAGCACATGAACTTTGTTTATAGCACAAAATATCATTATAAGGTTTTTCCTACTTCATTTCCTAAGCATTTGAGTGTAGAAAGCCACAAGCAGCAAGTTTTGGGGCATACTTAGAGCAGGAGGCTTCTTTTGTTTAAGATTATTGTCACCTGATCATGTAACAGATGCTTATATTTGCCCATACTTCCTTTATATGTTTCTGTTGACAGCCAGAGGCAAACCAAAGACATGGAGTGGATTTGCTGTAGTAAAGTGCCGATTTCTTAGAATCATAGAATCAACCAGGTTGCAAGAGACCTCCAAGCTCATCCAGTCCAACCTAGCACCCAGCTCTGTCCAATCAACCAAACCATGGCACTAAATGCCCCACCCAGTCTTTTCTTGAACACCTCCAGGGATGGTGACTCCACACTGGAGGTGTTCAAGGCCAGGTTGGATGAGGCATTGAGCACCCTGATCTAGTGTGTGCTAGTTTGAGCCTAGCTAGCATGTTTTGGTGAGAAGAACTAGATGATAGGCTGTAAAATGAAAACAATGGTGAGGTCTACTTCCCTCACAGTCTTGCTGGGATGTGTAAAGAAGAAAGGCAAAACAAAGATTACTTCACTTGCTTCTTCTCTTTGCTGGGGAGCTTTGCCTGCTGGGGAGNTTTTAACCCTCTTGGCCGAACCTCCATTCTTCCTTGGGACTGGGGTAAGGTTGAGAGGGGTAGGGGGAAGGTGAGGGGTGGTTGAGAGCCCCTCCTGGGGACTCAGGTTTCTGGGAGGGGAATTGTGTTTGTATTACCTTTTTTACCTTGTCTATTTCTGTCTATAACTGTATATACTGTAAATATCTGCTTGTAAATTGTGCCAGCTGTAAATATAAGCTTCATTCAAATTTCCAGAGCCAGCTGAGTCTAGTCTGGGTGATTTCTAAAAGTGTGGGGGGGTGGGGGACACCCAAACCACCACATAGTGAAAAGTGACTCTGCCTATGGCAGGGTTGTTGGATTCAGGTGATCTTTAAGATCCCTTTCAACCAAAACCATTCTATGAATTCCACAGGAAACCAGAGAAATATCATTCATTGGGAAAAAAACCCTTCTTCAATAACAAGGAACAGGCATCACAGACTCTTGTGGCTTCCTGCTAGTTTTACCCTTGATTTGCCATGGCTAAAGACAACAATTCATTGGAAATTTCCTACTTGATAAATGGACATTTAATGTCTTTAGTTGTGCTGAATAAAAACCTTGAACAATTTGTCCACCAAGCTTAAACAATGACATTTTGACACTGGAAGATCAAAAAAAGTCATTACTGTAAGATGCTGCTTGATGGAATTCTCATATACAATCATAGAATCAAGCAGGTTGGAAGAGACCTCCAAGCTCACCCAGTCCCACCTAGCACCCAAGCCCTGTCCAACCAAACAGACCATACAATCATAGAATCAACCAGGCTGGAAGACACCTCCAAACTCACCCAGTCCAACCTAGCACCCAAGCCCTGTCCAACCAAACAGACCATGCAATCACAGAATCAACCAGGCTGGAAGACACCTCCAAGCTCACTCAGTCCAACCTAGCACCCAGCCCTGTCCAACCAAACAGACCATACAATCATAGAATCAACCAGGCTGGAAGACACCTCCAAGCTCANATCCAGTCCAACCCAGCACCCAGTCCTATCCAATCAACCAGACCATAGCACTGAGTGCCCCATCCAAGCTTTTCTTCAACACCTCCAGGGACGGCGACTCCACCAGCTCCCTGGGCAGCCCATTCCAATGGCAATCACTCTCTCTGTGAATGTTGGTATAAACCCAACATTCTCAGAAGGAAAACTCATTTGAGTTTTCTACTCCTGAAGAAGAAAACTAGGGAAAAGTAGCTACAGCATAAACCCAAATGTGATTTCCACCTTCCAAAACTACAGTTAACACTAAAATGACGAACGTGTGAGCAGCAGGTCACGTAAAACTGCAAAGGAAGCAAAAGTCCTTCCTATTTCTAGAAAGAAGCTAAAGCCAGTGAAGCCAAGGTGCTTTCTACAAAAAAATACACCATCTCTCAAGCAGCAGGGAGAAATTTCATTTTCTTCCCAGTCACTCTGCCTTAAAATCTCCCTCAGATTTATGACTGATATGATAAAAAGGAGAGCAGGATTTTAAAGCCTCCCTGCTTTTCCTCTTCACCAACAAATAGTAAGCTTAGTCTTTGCTACCTCAAAAGGGCTCCTACTATGACTTGTGCAACTTTTCGTTGTCATAAACTTCATTGCAGGCTGGGAGGGGGGGGGTAAGGCAAAATTGTTCTCTGCCTGTCATACACACAGTGTTCTGTGGAAGAATTTCCATTTTACAGAAACTCCATTTTCAGAGGTTGGAGATTGAGTTCCACCTCCCCTGCCAAGCTACATTCACCTAGGGAAGGTCACACAGGAACAGACTGGACATGAGAAATAGAAACAGAATCAGTCAAGGTTGGAAGGGACCACAAGGATCATCTAGTTCCAACACCCCCCCTTCTCACACTAGATCAGGCTGTCTAGAGCCTCATCCAGCCTGGCCATAAACACCTCTGGAAGAAGTTGTTCAGCATGAGAGTGGTGAGAGCCTGCAATGGGTTGCCCAGGAAGGTGGTTGAGGCCCCATCCCTGGTGGTGTTTAAGGCCAGGCTGGATGAGGCTCTGGCCAACCTGCTCCAGGGTAGGGTGTCCCTGCCCATGGCAGGGGGGTTGGAACTAGCTGATCTGTGTGGTCCCTTCCAACCCTGACTGATTCTATGAACACATCGAGGCAGGTCTGGATCTCTCTGGAGATAGAGCCTCCACCACCTCACTGGGCAGCCTGCTCCAGTGCTGCCTCACCCTTAAAGAAGTTCCCCCTCATGTTTAGATAGAACTCATAGTATTGAAGTTTTTGCCTATTACCCCTTGTCCTGTCACTGGGCACCACTGAATAAAGACTGGGCCCATTCTCTTGACACCCACCCTTTCAGTATTAATCAGTATTGATGAGACCCCCCCCTCAGGCTGCTCTTTTCCAGGCTAAGACAACACAATTCTCTGGGTGTTTCCTGAATTTTGCCCTGCTGTAACACACCCTTCATAGAATGGTTTAGGTTGAAGGGACCTCTGTGCTAGTTTGAGCCTAGCTAGCATGTTTTGGTGAGAAGAACTAGATGATAGGCTGTAAAATGAAAACAATGGTGAGGTCTACTTCCCTCACAGTCTTGCTG
>WAAF01017357.1:218055-232196 GCA_013400475.1 Tricholaema leucomelas
AGTATTAATCAGTATTGATGAGACCCCCCCCTCAGGCTGCTCTTTTCCAGGCTAAGACAACACAATTCTCTGGGTGTTTCCTGAATTTTGCCCTGCTGTAACACACCCTTCATAGAATGGTTTAGGTTGAAGGGACCTCAAAGCTCACCCAGTCCCAACCCCCTGCCATAGGCAGAGACACCTCCCACTAGAACAGGTCACTCAAGGCCTCATCCAACCTGGCCTTGAACATCTCTGGGGAGGGAGCATCCACAACCTCCCTGGACAACCTGTGCCAGTGTTTCACCACCCCCACTGTTAAGAACTTCTTCCTAACATCCAGTTTAAATCTCTCCCTCTGCCACTTCCTCCTCTTCCTGTCATTACAAGACCTTGTCAATAGTCTGTCCCCAACCTTCCTGTAGCTCCCTTCAGATCCTGGAAGGCCACTCCAAGGTCTCCTTGAAGCCTTCTCTTCTCCAGGCTACAGAGCCCCAACTCTCTCAGCCTGATCTCATAGCAGAGCTGCTGCAGCTCTCTGATCATCTTCATGGCCTCCTCTGGACTCACTCCACCAGTTCCATGTCCTCCTTCATGCTTTTCTGTAGCCTGTTTCCCTGTCCCCTCCCCACAGAGCAGCCAAGCACCTGGAGGAAACAGCCGAGCAGCGAGCACCTACAGGAACACAAACCACGCACATGTGCCCCTGCTCTGGTACCCAGCGGTGACCATAGCCACACAGCTCCTGAAACCAAGTATGGGTCGCCTTAGAGCTTGCTTACGAGGTCTTACCCACCCTTGATTTCTGGAGCCATGGGGATGGGTTGGGGAGAGCTGCTGCACCTCTGTGGAACCCAGCACGAGGCAAAGATGAGGAGTGTGACATCTGTCTGCCCCGAGCCCTTATGGATTGATTGTAAAACAAAGGGGCTTTGGCCAAGAAACACATATGCCTGATCTAATGACTTATATTTCCTGCACAACATTCCTCTTACATCATTTGTACTGTCTCTGCTGCACTTTACTAGGGCTAATAAACATTCCACACTTACTCTGCAATGTATTTTCTCCCTGCAAGACAGCCTTCTTGTTATTAGCATGTAAACTGCACACTTGCCAGTCAGGCTAACCTCATCAATCTTGTCCAAGGCAGAGGAGCTTGTACCCTCTTACAATATTTCTGGGATTGCACTTTTAAGTTATTCATCCATTTATTGGAGAGAAGGGGTGTATGGGGGGGGTGGGGTGTGAATCTTCAAGATTTCATCTCTAGACTTCAAAAATAGGACACATTAATGGAAAGAAAAAGGATTACTGGAGTTATTTTTAAACTCAGGCTTGAATTTTTTAACCCAGAGGAATCCATTTTTTGTGTTTCCCAGAAGGATATATTACAATTTCATCTCTGCTTTGAATTAAGAAAGCAGAGTGAAGGAATTACAATTTTGAAAGTAACTATCAAAACCATGCCTTGGATTCCTGTGTTTATGCTCTCTCTCAATAATGACTAGCAACTCACCCCCCTGAGGAGCAGAATAAATTAAGCTTGTACCACATTAACACAGCTCATCCTGGGGCTGATTTCACTGTTCCTGTGTGGAGGAGATCTCGTCAATGCCTTGAAGAGCAGGGCTCTAACCACACACTACCGGAGTGCCCTGTCTCTGCCAGGAAAAACTTAAGTTGAAACACAAGGAGGGAAGGGGATACCCAAAGTGTGCCTGATGATCACAGTCTGACCCAGTTCAGCACTCTGTGCTGATTTCACAGCCAGCCATCGGGAGAGAAGGGAAGAAGTTCTCTCCTCTCTTCAAATTCTGTTGGGATTTTGAGACTTAAATTCCATCTGGGCCACAGGATACAACTGATGCTGCTGAGCACACAATTTGCCTAGTCCTCCTGAACTCATTTAAACTTTGCAGGGACTCCACAGACTGTAAAAGTAAGTTCCTTCATTTTTCCATTGCTCAAGAAAGTAATTTTTCACTTTCTCTACAAAGGAAGCGGAGGCAGCTTTGTTTTGCAGCAAGAAGAGAAAGGCAGAGACAGATTACAAGCCTCTCTTGAGGACCTACAGGAAAACCACCCAAATAAAATAAAAAAAATAAAAAAAAAGACCTTTTTAAATTTCACCTCTGATATTTTACAACCAACTCCTGAATTCCTCCGGAGGATTTGTGAAAGAAGAATTTCAATATGTTGCCTGAATTAGCATGAGACATCATTAGACAGGAAGCAAGCTGGAAACCTGAAAGATTAGACCTCAAAGTGCAAAAACATTTGCCATCTCAGAAGCTCCCTTCTTTTAGCTGTGCTGCTCCTTAGCAAAGCTCTTCACAAACTGAATGTTGCTCGTAACATGAGCAAAAAAGCAAGCTTTCATTAGTAGGAAAGGGTTGGGGGGAATCATAGAATCAGTCTGGGTTGGAAGGGACCACACAGATCAGCCAGTTCCAACCCCCATGCCAGGGGCAGGGACACCCTACCCTAGAGCAGGCTGGCCAGAGCCCCACCCAGCCTGGCCTTAAACACCTCCAGCCATGGGACCTCAACCACCTCCCTGGGCAACCCAGTCCAGGCTCTCATCACTCTCGTGCTGAACAACTTCCACCTCACATCCAGTCTGACTCTCCCCACCTCCAGCATTGCTCCATTCCCCCTAGTCCTGTTACTCCCTGAGAGCCTAAAATGTCCTCCCCGAGCTTTCTTTGTAGGCCCCCTTCAGATACTGGAAGGCCACAAGAAGGTCACCTCAGAGCCTCCTCTTTTGCAGACTGAAGAGCCCCAACTCTTTCAGTCTGTGCTCACAGCAGAGCTGCTCCAGCCCTCTGAGCATCCTCGTGACCCTTGTCTGGACATGCTCCAGCATCTCCACATCCTTGTAATAAAGGCTCCAGAACTGGATGCAGTACTGCAGGTGGGGTCTCAGCTGAGCAGAGGAGAATCACCTCCCTCGCCCTACTGGTCACACTTCTCCTGCTGCAGCCCAGGCTCTGCTTGGCTTTCTGGGCTGCAAGTGCACACTGCTGGCTCATGTGGAGCTTCTCATCCACCAGCACCCCCAAGTCCCTCTCCTCAGAGCTGCTTTCCAGCCACTCACTGCCCAGCCTGTGTTTGTGCTTGGGATTGCCTCGAAGCATCCCCATTATTTCATTCTGAAGAGTGGCTGGTTTACAGCAATTACTTTGCATAAAATCTTTCATAATGAATTAAGAAGAGTGCCTTAGTGCAGCAGCCAGTCTGACAGAGCAGGCAATCCATCACAGAAATGATTCATAAATTAAATCATCCCCAACTAAGGCCTTCACATATCACTGTATAATAGCTCCTAAGGAGTCATTAGGAGTATTCTGTCAATAATACATAAACTTCATGACTCTTTTAACTCCGACTGCCCCTCAGATCCAAGCCATAATGGCCCATCACTTCTTCCCTCCCCCGCCCCATTTAGGATTGCTGCATGCTGCTTTCTCACCCCCACCCTGGAAGGCAATGGAAGTTGTGTCATTGATCTCCAGCAACAGAACCTCTCCTTCCTCTCGCCTTCATTTGTTACAAAGAAAGAAATCCAAAGTCAGCAGTGCTGCCAGGGCTGAAGCTGTGTGTAGAGGACACAGAGAAACAAAGGAACTTACGGATTCAATACCCACTTTGCTCGTGTTGCCAAAACTCTGCTCGACCCATCATCACTGATATTGGTGATCCCTCTCAATTTTCTGCTTTCATATCATGGTTTCACCTGCAGTTTCATTGCTAAGGATTTGTAAAGCCAGAAGAGAAAGTCCCATTTGACATGACCTATGTGACTTTGTGGTTGGTCTAACATTCCACCACAGCACCTTCAGCACCAGACTAAAATGATGGTCTGCTAACCTCCAGCCCTGCTACAGTGAAACCAGCCAGCCAGCACCTCCTGACACTGTCCTAGGGATTTTTTTCAGCAGTTACTGCCAAGGAAAGGTGATTTTTCGAGTGAAATGTTTTCTATCAAGCAGTAAGCAAAACAATAACTTCAAATCTGAAATATATTGGTTAGGGATTAGAATGATTGAACGTGAAATGCTGAATCTGACATTGCACAGCCCTTGTTTCAAGTGAGTTATTTTGCAGAGCTTTCTTTTGCTAGAAAAAAAATAGAGCCAAATTCAGAAGGTAGTGTATTGCTGCTAATCAATAAAAAGGTTACACCTTTATTAGTCTAAGGGCTAGTTCAAGGAAGGAAACTGTTCATAGAATCATAGAATGTCAGGGACTGGAAGTGACATCGAAAGATCATCTGGTCCAGCCCCCCTGCCAGAGCAGGATTACCTAGAGCAGATCACACTGGAATGCATCCAGATGGTTCCTGAATATCTCCAGAGAGAGAGACTCCACAACCCCCTCTGGGCAGCCTGTTCCAGTGCTCTGTCACCCTCATAGGGAAAAAATTCCTCCTCAGGTTCACATGGAACCTCCTATGCCTCAAAACCATACCTCAGGGTGGGATGGACCTTAAAGATCATCTAGTTCAAACCCATTTAAAGAACCTTAAGGGACTTTAAGGTCTCCTTTAAGAAACCTTAAAGATCATCTAGTTCCAATCCTTCCACTAGCCCATGTTGCTCAAAGTCTCATGCAACCTGGCCTTAAACACCTCCAAGGAGGAAGCATTCACAACCTCCCTAGGCAACCTGTTCCAGTGTCTCACCACCCTCAATGTAAAGAATTTCATTATGATATCCAATCTAAATGTCTCCTCCTCAAGTTTTAATCTACTCCCTCTCATCCCATCACTACAAGCCCTTGTAAAAAGGGCCTTCCCAGCTTTCTTGTAGGTCCCCTTCAGGTACTGGAAGGCTGCTCTAAGGTCTCCCTGGAGCCTTAGAACCATAGAATCAACCAAGTTGGAAGAGACCTCCAAGATCATCCAGTCCAACCTATCACTCAGCCCTATCCTATCAACTAGACCACAGCACTAAGTGCTGACCATGGTTTCCTCCAGGCTGAACAACCTCAACACTCTCAGCCTGTGCCCATAGGAAGGTTCTCCAGCCCTCTGATCATCTTAATGGCCCTCTTGTGGACCATCTCCATGCCCCTCTTATGCTGGGATACCAGAACTGGCCGCAGTACTCCAGCTGGCATCTCATGAGAGCAGAGCAGGAGGGAGAATCACTTCCCTTGCCCTGATGGTCACTCTTCTTTTGATGCATCCCAGGATAGGGTTGCTCTTTTGAAGACCTTAAGTTTAAGAAACCTGTTTTGTTACACACAGCAACCCATCCTGCAACTTGGTAAGAAACACCACATCAGCAACAGTCCAAATACCAGAGTTCTTTTGCTGAGAAGGAAGATTTATGAAAAGGAAAAGGGGGGAGGGGGGGAAATTAACACAATATATGTACAAGACAATTTGTAAAATCTCTTCCCTTGAAACACCAGTTTGAAGTTCTGAGACAGACTAAAACCTGGCATTTGGCATCCACCTAAGGATGCCCTGTTTGAAACAGACAAAACCTGGCATTTGGCCTTTACCTAAGGATGCCCTTTCCCGTGCAGCACAGCCCAAGTTAGTGCAATCTGGCAGCTGCACCCCCCTAGTTAAACAGCCTAAAATACAGCCTGCCTCATTACTGCAGCTTTTGCAATTCCATTGCTATTCATCTTACACCTTGCAGAGTTCACTCACGGATCAGTCACATCAATTACTGCTTTACGCGGCGAGGCTCTGATATTACCTTGAGGAAAGCTCTGCACATCCAGATTCAAAGGCTGCCAAGGTGCAGTCGTGACTTAAACATTATCATTTAGTTTTCACACACAGCAAGGAAACCTCTCATTGTGGAAATGGGTAACCAGCCAAATAATCTTGCCTGCACTCCAATTACAGGTCTGCAGCTTGCAGTTCTAACCACTGAGCGAAAGCACTGGGGAGGGTTTCTGCATAAAATATTCTTTGTAGTTAACTGGAATTTCTCAAGGAAAAAAAAACCCTAAAACCAGCTAGAATGAAGTGAAGGACACAAACTGTGAGGCACCACACATGGTGGGTTTCTTTCCAATATTACTTTTTGGGATGGTTCAGCTATTTTTCTTTCAGGGATTTTGTGCATAGTAAGCAGTAAGAGTAACCAGAAGTATTTTCATTGCACCAGCCTTCCAGATCCACCAGGACAAATCGTCTCCTGTAATAGCAGCACCAAATACTTGGTGTCATTTTAAACATCTGGATGCCTAAACCCATCCTTTACTTCACCAGCAATTACTTTTTTTTTTTTTTTTAGGAAATAGAAATATGACCTTCTTGAAAATTTAAGCCAGCACTGCCACATTCATCTTTCTCCTTCAGGCAGTGTCTCAGTTGGAGCATCCCTCCTAAGACCATGACCCTGCTTTGAGGAGACACAGGTGGGTGGCATCCTCACACCACTCTCAGTCTGGCACCAGGAAAGGTCAAAAAACAAAAGGACTGCTGGCATTGTTTCTGGTTTGTCCTTTTTTTCCCTAATAGCACTTTCCAAGCCCATGGAGGGGGAGTTGGAATTAGATGATCCTAGTGGTCCCTTCCAACCCTGACTGATTCTATGATTCGAAGAATTCAAATAGAAGTTTCTTTTCATTCTCTCTCTGCTCTTTCCATACTTGAACACCACAAGCTTTGAACTCTCCCCCACAGCTACTAATTGCATTTGTGCTGAGTATGCAAACATTTTCCACAGGAAACAAAACATCCAAAAAGAAAACAACCAAACTCCATCTAGCCTCCACTATCATGTATTTTCAGAACTAGCATCTTTCCAGATCCTTTCACTCCCACTAAAGGCAAAGCTGGGGTTCATTTGCTGGGACAGGTGATGTGCAGAAGCTTCCATTGAACCCCAGGACACACAAATGGCTCGGTCACCCGAACACAGTGTCAGTGACAGGTGCAAGAGGGACAGGGTTTAGCCTGGAGAAGAGGAGGCTCAGGGAAGACCTCATTGCTGTCTACAACTATCTGAAGGGAGGCTGTAGCCAGGTGGGGTTGGGCTCTTCTGCCAGGCAAGCAGCAACAGGACAAGGGGACACAGGCTCAAGTTGTGCCGAGGGAAGTATAGGCTGGATGTTAGGAGGAAGTTCTTCACAGAGAGAGTGATTGGCATTGGAATGGGCTGCCCAGGGAGGTGGTGGAGTCACTGTCCCTCGAGGTGCTCAAGAAAAGCCTGGATGAGGCACTTAGTGCTGTGGTCTAGATGACTGGATAGGGCTGGGTGCTAGGTTGAACTGGATGATGTTTGAGGTCTCTTCAACCTGGTTGATTCTATGATATCCTAGGTGACCTCTAGGGGATCCTACTCTTGGCAGGGGGACTGGCCCAGATGACCTTTAGAGGTGCCTTCCAGCTCTTGACATTCTGTGATTCTATGATATTCTCAAGTGGCATAAACAATCTGTGAAGCTCAACAAATGCAGCCATGAGCATTTTTAGGAGCTGGTTTTCTTCCCAACAATGTGATAAAGAACGACACAGCCTTGGCCACAGCTGTCCCATGGGACTTCTGCACCACAGTTCAAGTGAATTTGTGTGCTACCCAGGCCTGATTTTATCCCTGGCACAGCTGCACAGGCACTGAACTCTCTTAATTGTTGTTCTTACACTAGAGTCAGAGTATGGGACCCGTAACTTTTAGGCTTGTAAGTGGTGGAAGAAGCCTTCAGGAAGACAGTCATGCTCTAAAAAGTCTTTGCTGTGAGAGTGGTGAGCTACTGGAACAGGCTGCCCAGAAAGGCTTTGGGTGTCCTATCCCTGGAAGTGCTCAAGGCCAGGTCAGAGGGAACTATTGAGTTACCTGGTCTAGTAGAAGGTATCCATGGCAGAGGGGGTTGGAACTAGATGGTAAATTTCTTCCAGTGCTTGACAGGCCTTTTGGGGAACAGGCTGCTCAGGGAAGCGATGGAGTCACCATCCCCAGAAGGATTTAAAAGACATGCAGATGTCACACTTGAGGACATGCTTTAGTGGTGGGCTTGGCAGTGCTGGGTTATCAGTTGGACTTCATGCTCTCAAAAGTCTTTTCCAACCTATAATTCTACCTTTAAGGTATCTTCCATTCCAAACCATTTTATGATTCAGGAGGAGCAGTTTTGGAGAGGAAGACTGTGTTGTCCTCTCTGTGCTTTTTTAATACACAGATTTATGTGGACATGGAATCTAACTTGTGTCTTACAACTTCACAGCTCTGTAACCCTGGCTACTCTCTGCCTACCCTTCCTTCAATTCAGCTCTTTTCACCTGCCACACTCTGCAGCAACTGTTCAGGTTTGAATTGTAAGCACTGGCACTTGATGGAAGGAGACTGAACATGAAAACTACCCCTACACATCCAATGCACTGATTTTTGTATGTGAGAAAGCTGCTTCACACAGTCACTATCATTTCAACCGTATCAGTGACAAATTACATCCACAACTCAACAGCAGAGTGAACCGAGCTTCCTGCAAACCTAGGTCAAAGAGGTGTTTCTATATCTGAAACAGAAGATAACCAATTGCATTGGAACACAACCACTTGACCCACATGCACTCCTTGGGCTACTGAGAGGGAAAAAAGAAATAAGAATTCACCCAGCACAAGAATCCTCCTTTTATTGAGTTGCTTCTGTGCTCAGACACACAGCAAACTTTATTTGAGCTGTTATGGGTGCACTGTTTCCTATTCAGGTAGAACACAAATACCATCCACTGGCTTCATGTCTTCCCCTTCTCATGTATTGACTTTTTTATACCCTTAGCTGGCCCAGTTCCATTTATTAGGAGCACATAAAAAACACGATGGCTTTCTATAACTCTTCTTCTAATAATGCCTCCAGCCTGAAGGCTTCACCAAGTTATAAGCAAAGATTTATATGTAATAAATTACTGGAAATGAAAAGCTCTTAAATAAGTTCTGTCCTCGACAAAAGAAGTAGTGTATTTCAGATAACAATGACTTTTCCAGGGAAGGGGAAGATAAAAGTCTATTTAACAGGTATTCTGATACCATAAACTAGAACTCAGCATTTGCATGCCCAAATATATCACACAAAGAAAAAGATGCTAATTCAAGTCCTGCATTAAGAAGTGACTTGCTCTTGTAAATTGGATTTCCAAATAAAACAATAAACTCTGCTACAGAGTTATTGATATCTATGCTGTCCAGCTGGCAAAGAGAATCCACTTAAAGTCAAGGAAAAAAAACCCAACAACAACAACAAACAACCCCACTCCACAACAAGGGGCAATGGGGGTAAACTGGCAGAGGGGAGATTCAAACCAGATATTAAGAAATGGTTCTTTACAGTGAGGGTGGTGAGATGCTGGCAAAGGTTGCCCAGGGAGGTTGTGGAGCACAGAAGCACAGAATGTGATCAAAGATCACATTCTGTGCTTCTGTGCTCCACAACCTCCCTGGAGGTGCTCAAGGCCAGGTTGGATGAGGCTTTGAGTGACCTGTTCTAGTGGGAGGTGTTGCTGCCCTATGGCAGGGGGTTGGAACTGGATGATCTTTGAGGTCCCTTCCAACCTAAACCATTTAATGATTTTAAGATCCTATTGTTAAGAGGACATGCTAGAGTGAGATTTCCTGCCTTTGTAGCACAGAACTTCTCTCTTCGGTATCCATTCATCATTTTCTCACAGGAGTGCTATGCCCACACCCCACAATTGACAAAATGGACACAGCTTTTGTGCAGAGAAGTTGCTAGGTGGATTAAAGCTTGATTTTCATGCATGGCTTCCTTCTCTATTGTATTTCACCAAGACTCTTCTTTGACCAAACTTGACCCAATTCATACATCGTTTTGAGATGATTTTATGCATACAAACACATGAATAGATCATGAAGCTATGCTACTTAGAAAACTCCAGACTCAAACTTCAAATTTAGTTCTAAAAACCACTATCCCATGATAGGCTTTATGGTTCTCTTGCAAATTGCAGTTCACCAAGACTCCTCTTTGATCAAACTTGACCCAATTCATGCATGATTTTAAGATAGAATAGAATAGAATCTATCAGGTTGGAAGAGACCTCCAAGATCATCCAGTCCAACCTAGCACCCAGCCCTATCCAATCAACCAGACCATGGCACTAAGTGCCTCATCCAGGCTTTTCTTCAACACCTCCGGGGAGGGTGACTCCACCACCTCCCTGGGCAGCCCATTCCAATGCCAATCACTCTCTCTGGGAAGAACTTCCTCCTAACATCCAGCCTATACTTCCCTCGGCACAACTTGAGGCTGTGTCCCCTTGTCCTGTTGATGATTTTATGCATACAAACACAAGACTAAAACTTCAAATTCAGTTCTAAAAGCCCCTATCACATGATAGGTTTTATGGTTTTATTTCAAATTACACTAAATCCATTTTCATTGTACTGGCAGCTGACCTTTACTAGACAGTATAAAATCAGATTAAACCAGTTTGATAGTTTACTTCTGCATCTTAACTTGCAGTATCTACAACATCCATGAAACTGTCCACATTGAATTTACACCCACATAATACAAGGCATCGAGCACGGAAGCCAAAAGGTGAACAGCACTTCCCCAACAACAGGAATGAAATAATACTGAAATACATAATGCAGCAAAAGCCTTGTGGGCAGTTTCTTCTAGATTAGTCTTGTCTTAGGAGCTTGTGCTATGGTTTTAATAGAGAATCATAGAATGGTCTGGACTGGAAGGGACCTCCAAAGGTCATTCAGTCCAGCCCTCTCTGCAGTCAGCAGGGAAATCCTCAGTTAGATCAGGTTGCACAAAGCCCTGTCAAGCCTCACCTTGATTATCTCCAGGGATAGGATCCCAACTGGCTCCCTGGGCAACCTGTTCCAGTATTCCACTACCCTCATGGTACAAAACTTGTTCCTAACATTCAATCTAAATCTGCTCTGCTCTAGTTTGAAGCCATTGCCCCTTGTCCTATCACTTCAGCCTGTTACACTAACAGAGAAACCTCCCAAAGATCAGAGGGCTGGAGCACCTCTACTTTGAGGACAGGCTACAAGAATTGAGGCTTTTCAGCCTTCCAAAGAGAAGGCTTCAAGGAGACCTTGTAGTAGCTTTCCAAAGAGAAGGCTTCGAGGAGACCTTGTAGTAGCCTTTCAGCATCTGAAGAGGACCTACAGGAAGGCTGGGGAGGGAATATTTACAGGGTATTGTAATGACAGGATGAGGAGGAATGGGTTTAAACTGGCAGAGGGGAGATTTCAACTAGATGTTAAGAAGACCTTCTTTCCAGTGAGAATGGTGAAACACTGGCAGAGGTTGCCCAGGAAGGCTGTGGCTGCTCCTTCCCTGGAGATGTTCAAGGCCAGGTTGGGTGAGGCCTTGAGTGACCTGTTCTAGTGGGAGGTGGCCCTGTCTCTGGCAGTATGTTGAGCTAGATGATCTTTGAGGTCCCTTCCAACATAAACCATTCTATGATTCTATATGTTTTCCCTTTCAATACACTGAAGCAAGACAATGGGATAACCCAAAAGTTTCCAAGATGGCTACAGCAGGATAACTCTAATATATAATTACTTCAGAATCACTAATTAACATTTGTATTAACTGCTACAGAGCAAGTCACCACTTCTGTATTCCCGTGACAAGTAGTTTCCCTAACCTGAGAATGAGCCACAGTCTCAAGCAATGCAGGGATGGTGAAAGCTGCTGTGAAAGCTGATACTCTGCACAGCTCTGCAGCAGTGTCCTCAGAGAGCCACAAAGAAGCATTTTAAAAATCCAATGTAAATAACTATTAAAAACAATTTATGAACACCACCAGGCACATAGCAGCAGCTTCAGTTAAATAGAAAGCAGAAGCCAGGGGAAGAATGCAGCTCAGGAGGTTAACAGAAGCTATGAATGATGTCCATGCACCTGAAGCTGATTTCAGCCACCTGGGTGATATTATTGATTAAAAGAGAGAGGGAAGTTTTTGCATTGCCTAGGACACCAGCTCATGTGCTTGCTTCAATCAGTTCTACTGGAAATGAGAAACTCTCAGGCTTGGAAAAGCTTCTCAGTAAACTCTTGAAGGCTGGAGAAGGGAACCACGTGCTGGCCTGGCAAGAGGGCCAAGAACGTGTCTTGTATCCCTGCTCACTGCTTCACAAAACAGCACAGGCAAGGGAAAGAAAATGAAAATGCAACAGTAGACTGAAAACAAAACTCTGTAAACACTTACATGACATGGCTGGCCTATGGCAGCAGAAAATTGGACCCAACTGCCCCAACTGATCCAGCTACCCTAGACTCCCAATAAAACAGACACTTCTGGTTAGCCACCACTATCCCAAGAGGTCCCGTTCTGTCTTCACTCAGCACATTGGCACAGTTCTAGGAACGTATCAAAATGACCAGTTTTTCATTCAGGGCTTATTTCTCCTTTACAGTCATGCACTACTGACTAGGCTCTGCACAAAATTCCCTGAAAAAAAATAATCAGATTGATTTTTTTTTTTTTTCCAAATGCAAAATGCTAATTAAAACCTCCCCAAAATCCATTTGCCCCCCTACAGGTGTATATTTTTGCACTATAAAGTATACTTCCCTCCTACCAGTAATATTTGGAATGCCATCTTTTTATACAAATACAGTGCTCTAGGAGCTGCCCAGGAGATTGCCTCATTCCCAGGAGATCTTAAGATTTATCTTGATCAGTTTATTGGCTTCCTCCCATTGATTTCAGTCAGCCTAGCAATTTCATTTTGAATCTAAAACCCCCTTTTTTTCCCCTCCTCTCCTCCCTTGCTGAATGCATTACTGGCCATGAAGATCCTGCTATCAGAGCTTTCCTAATGACTCTGGGTGGATTTGCTTAGCCCTGAGAAAAGACCCAACTCCCATTTCCAGGGATGTGCTGACTGCAGAGCTATCAGCAACCAGAATCTATTTTAGTTCCTGCCATCAGCAGGTTGGACTGTAAATACATGCAGGAAGTAAGGTGGTGTCATCCTTCCACACTTATTTTCAGGAGAGTGCCAGGCTCTAATATCTTCATAATCACCATTTAAAAGCTGCCCCAAGCTATTGGCAATTCAGAGCGGACACCCATGCTGAGCAATAATGGCTTGCACTGTGATAAAACAGATTTATTCTCAATAGAAATATACTTACTGAAACAGCTTTTCTTAAGTCTTTATTTATGAGACACATCAGCTAGCCTAATAAATGAAAGGAAATACTTCTATGGGTGGGACTTCTCACTTCCTTTCCAGAGCATCACTGACACAAGGACCACACTCAAGAGCTATGCCTTCTAAACAATAACTTCAGAGAAATAGAATCAGTCAAGGTTGGAAGGGACCACAAGGATCATCTAGTTCAAACACCCCCCCCCTCCTCACACTAGATCAGGCTGTCTAGAGCCTCATCCAGCCTGGCTTTAAACACTTCCAGGGATGGGACTTCCACCACCTCCCCAGGCAACTCCTTCCAGGCTCTTACCACCCTCATCCTGAAGAACTTCTTCCTAACATCCAGGCTGAATCTCCCCATTTCTAGCTTTGTTCTATTCCCCCCAGCCCTATCACTACCTGACAGCCTAAAAAGTTCATCCTCAGCTTTCCTGTAGGCCCCTTCAGATATTGAAAGGCCACAATAAGGTCACCTCACAGCCTTCTCCTGTACAGACCAAACAGCCCAAACTCCCTCGGTTGGAGGAGTCATTCAGGAGAGGTGCTCCAGCCCTCTGATCATCCTCATGACCCTTCTTCACTGGACATGGTCCAGCACATCCATATCCCTCTTGTAATAAATAAATAAGCAAACAAATAACTAACTAAATAAGGATAACACACTATTTTACAGAAATCCACACAAACATCAGCCTAGAAGCCCACATTAGGCTCCAAAACACACAGAAGCAGCTCAGACTTTAAAAGGAACAGAGTTTGGTTGATAGACCTTCTGGAGATATTCATCCAACAAGAGACTTTCAGATTAGAGGAATTGAGTGCACCCTCAGCAAGTTTGCAGATGACACCAAGCTGTGTGGCGCAGCTGACTTGCTGGAGGGCAGGGATGCCATCCAGAGGGACCTGGACAGGCTGGAGAGGTGGGCCCAGGCCAACCTCATGACGTTTAACAAGGCCAAGTGTAAGGTCCTGCACCTGGGTCGGTGCAATCCCAGGCACAGATACAGGCTGGGTGGTGAATGGCTGAGAGCAGCCCTGAGGA